>JALIZH010024450.1:0-29743 GCA_030522465.1 Rhipicephalus appendiculatus
AAATGTTTTTTTTATAATTAAAATAAATTAATCCAGAGCGTGGCGGTTTCACAATGCAAACATGTTTGCCGTCCATGGCTCCAACACAGTTCGGGAATTGCCACTTCTCACTGAACATAGCTGTCACACGTACCCAGTCTTCTTCAGAACGTGGCCTCTTGATAAATTCCTTTTCTAGGGCATTGTAGATTGTCGTACACGTCTCAGGAATGAGTTCGTTCACTGTGGAATGTCCTAAACGGAATTGACGACTCAACGAGTGATGGCTCTCCCCTTGTAACGTAACAAAATGCGACCTCAGGATTCATTGGCTTTTATATGTGCTTTCAAAAAAACAGTAGAATGCGGAAGTTACTTCAAATCGCTACGACAAACGTGAATTTCATAAGGCTATAAGGACAAAATAAAACAAAATAAAATTCTCGGTAGTAGGCAGTTGATGTGCCATGTTACAACTGACATCGCTGTATTTATACGAGGCTGTAATAAGAAACTGTGCGTGGCATCAGTTTAAGATGCAGCTTTGAACCCACGCGGCTAACATAACAAGATATTGCGCAGACTGAGCTGTCTAATGCAACAGAATATTAGTGGCAAACTATGTTTACCAGTTGCAAGGTAGCCAATAGTGTCCTGTAGCTGTGTCACTGGCGAGATGCTTCGGCGCATGGCAGTGTCTTCTCTGGCAACGATTGGCCCCACGAGCGCCAGCAGCTGCGTAAACTGTTCGCACGATAGGCGAAGAAACCGACGATACTTGTCGGGGTCAGATAGCAAGAGCTCTCGATACAGGTGATTCTGAATTCTTCTGCCTTTCTCGAACATCCATGTCTTCATCCAACAGGATCGCTTCCTTTTGAACGAAGATATCTGCACGTCCTCGTCGTCCTCAAGCGATAGCGCGAGCGCCATAGCAGCCAGGGATTTCATTCGCGCAACCTCCATGTTAGAACTGACAACTTCTGAAGCAGTACGTCCTGTCCTCTCAGCTTTCGTGTTGTCACCTGGTATCAATTACGTCTTCTTTCGTGTGTGTCGCGCGGTTGGTTCTGCGCAGTGCATTTCCTTCCGTCACGGCATTTGTTTTCTTGTTCCGTGCCCAGCCCCCCCCGTCTTTCACCTGTGGGCAGTGGGACAGTTTCAAATTTTCCAGCTTTTCTTGTCCTCTTTTGTCTAACAATGTGGCCTCCCCCTGCTCTCCCTTCCCCTATTGTGACCTCTGTCTGCGACTAACGCACGCCAACCTTTTGACTGACGCCGCCACCTTCTTGGGAGGCCACACACCATACTTTGCCCGCCTTTACACAGGTTTGTTGATGTTGTTGTTCATTTCTTTTTTGTTTGTTAGTAGTTTTTTTTGTGTGTGCTATCAGACCTGGACTTTTATTTTTTTTTTCGGCAAAATGGGCTTTCTGTTTCTGCCAGCTCTGTGTGTGCTGCGCGAATAGATAGACGGCTGAGCGGAGTCTGGAGTCTTGATATGTGTGAGAGGCACCCGCACCGCGGCACTCAGGCGTAGTCACGGTCGCAGCGCCACCCACCAAGCTGCGGCGAGAGGTTTGAACTAGCCGGGGCCCACGCATTCTCACTCTAGTTTTGGCCCTCGCGTATATGTACGGCGCAAGCGACCGGACCCCTCGCGGCCCCGCCGTCACGTGACTCAGCCGCCCACGGTGGGCGGCAGTTCAGCCCGCCGCCTGGATGCACTATTAAAGTTCCATAAACCCCCGAATTTCACAATCTTTGCTGAAATCCTGGCGAGAATATCACAAGAATGTACGAAGGTACATTGCTCCTTTTTATTACATTGTATTTCATTACACTAACACCCTTTCCGAGGAGACTTGTCCATGGATGCATTTCAAAGTGTAACTATATTTGAAAAGAACAACGCTTAAAAGAGTTATACCGATTGCACCACTAATAACCAGACCTGTGCCGTGAAATGTTTCCGAAGAACTTCGTAATTACTACCTTGTTCGTTGTGCTTTATAGGTAGCAGCACCTGCTCCTTTCGCAAATGCGATATTCGCATGCACGTAAAGGCGTACGTATTCCTTTTACCGTGTCTAATATTTTTCGACCTCTCTTAAAACAGGAGTAACAAGTCGGAAGTCAGCATGCAAGCAGAATAATGCTGTCGTTGTCACTGGCCAACAGACCACATGATGCAGTTGTTTTGAGCGTTGCTCATGAGTTGGGACATGCGTAAGTTTAAAACGAAATGCAGCTTCTATACTTGTAAATGCATTTTACAGCGAAAGCTGTTATGTGATCACAAAAATGGTCGTTTTTGCGCCGTGGTTGTCCACCGCCGCCGCCGCCGGTGTCCGTTACCAATATCGCAGGAAATAAGAAAACAAAAATAAATAAATAACACCTATGACAGAATGGGAATCGAACCAGGGTCCTATGTATTGCAGCCCAGCACTCTACCAGTGAGCTACGCCGCTGTTTTTTTTTCTTTCATGGTATTTAGTACACCTGTGCGTAATATACATCCCAGCGAACAAAATACTCAAGGGCGCTTCTACAAGCGTACATCAGGTTTTGCGCAGAACGAAGTTTCAAATAGCAATGTCTTCAAAAGGGAATCAGAGCAGTGCATTTCATGAAAAGTTGAAAGCAGTCCGGCTGGAACTCTACCTGTTGATAAAAGTCTTTTAGCTGTAGAGTCCATTTGTATAAAATACAACCATGATGATACAGTTGGTTCCATGTGTTTGTCTAGCAAGCGAGTTTTCCATAAACTGTGCATTCCCATTAGTAGGAGCATGTCAACAGGCATAGAATTGCTTTTCGGATGGCACGAGATAACGTATGCTGTGAGAATTTAAATTAATTTGATTTAGATGCAAAGCATCTTATGCTCGGGGCTATGTCCGCTCCTCCCGCGTGCGGCCACTTTCATGAAGTAGGGAAGCACCCATTATGCGAACCAGAACACTGTAGTAATATGAAGGCCGTCAACCACTACCACAGTCATCAGAGTCATGGCCGAGAGCGCAGAGAGGCTGCTTAGCAATGGCAAGGCAGGTGTTTTCAGTCGCCCAGGTTGACCCCATTCCTTGATCTTGCATGTGTTTGGAGGGGGGCTTAGTCCGTCCCTCCTTCCCGCGTCCCGCGTCCCACACCACCGCAGCGCATGCGCGTCCCCTCCCCCCTCTCTTTCTCCTCTCGTACGCTCACCCCCCTTTCTCTCCTCTAGGAATCCTCTACTCTACGGAGCGGCCCCCGTGTCCCACACCCCCCCACAGTGCATGCTCGTCCCCTCCCCCCTATCTTCTCCTACGCTCACCGCCTTCCTCTACTCTAGGAATCATCTACTCTACGGAGCGGCCGAGAGTACAGAGAGGCTGCTTAGCAATGGCTACGCAGGTGGTGTCTGTCGCCCAGGCTTGACCCCATTCCTTCAGTCATGGCCGAGAGCACGGAGAGGCTGTTTAGCAATGGCTAGGCAGGTGGTGTCTGTCGCCCAGGTTGACCCCATTCCTTAATCTTGCTTGCATGTGTTTGGAGGGGGGTTTAGTCCGTCCCTCCTTCCCGCGTCCCACACCACCACAGCGCATGCGCGTCCCCTCCCCCTGTGCTCTCCTAAGCTCACCCCCTTTCTCCTCTAGGAATCGTCTACTTTGATGAAGCGGCGCATGCGCGTCCTCTCCCCCTCTCTCCTCCAGGAATCCTCTACTCTACAGAGCGGCTCTGGCGTCCCACATCCCCACAGCGCATCTGCGTCCTCTCCCCCCTCTCCTCTAGGAATCCTTTACTCTACGGAGCGGCTCCCGCGTCCCACACCCCCCACAGCGCATGCACGTCCTCTCCCCCTCTCTCTCCTCTCCTACGGTCCCCCCCCCGTTCTCTCCTCTAGGAATCCTTTACGGAGCGGCGCGCACGACAGGTGGTGCGACAGCTGCATATTTCGCTGGGGGGCGCCACGGTAGTTCCGCGGTATGAAAATGACGGAGCGCGCGCGCCTCATTCTCACTCCTGTGCAGCGCCGCGATGAGCGCCCGGACCGCTGCCGTGAAACGAGAGCGGCGACGTTCCTCCCGCTCAAGCTAATTATCTCCCCGCTGCTTCGCATCCACACATGGTTCCCTTTAGCGGGAGATGGGGAAGTTTTTTTTAAAGCCCTTTGAAGGACGTCCCAAAAGAGGATGGCATCTTTACATGTGATAAAACAATGTTCTATAGTTTCTGGGATCCGCCAATGGGCCAGGGAGTTTGAATGTGGCTCACATCAGCTCCATGGAAAAGTTGTTTTTTGTCTGGTGGAAATTGTGCAGTTACAGAAAAAAAACTCGTGTGACCGCTCGTCTGAAGCTCTAGGGATTGTCTAGACCTCAGTTTCAGGACTTTAAGTAGGTTTTTGGGACATTTTATGGCCGTTTTGGTGTCGACTACGTCTCCGCCTAGCACAGCCTAACGCTAGCGGTGCACAAACGCGGCGGCTCGGCGGTGGCCGACGCCCCCGGCGTTCGCTTCGGAGCCCCGTTGTGGAGACGCGACGGCAATGGAGGTGACTGTGGAGGGTACTGTAATTACCCACGAAGAATTTAGAGCCGCGGAGTGGATCACGAAAGTGGGAAAACATGTGAAAGAGCTACAGGACTCCGCTAGAGGTGACAGACAAGGACGCCATGATAGAAACGCCCGGGCAGAGCGCGGAGCCGATCACGGCGACGACAAGAAGATGAAGGACGGCGGCGGCGAACGCCGCATACAAAAGATGGGGCACAAGATCTCGGAGAAACTACGGGAACACAGGAAGGCGCTGTGTGTGTTCTCTTCCTGTGTTCCCGGTCGTTACTTGCGCTGTGTGTTTCACAATGCTGCACCTACAAGCCTAAGTTCGCTCTATGGTGAACAGATCCTGCACGCGCGTAATCACTTCCTCTCTCTTTCCCACCTCCTAAATCCTTTCACGTTCTCAAAAAAGCAGAACAGGTGCATGTTTCTGCCGCTGCAATAGCCACGCGAACCGCTTTCAATCATTCTAAATTTCCACCTTCGCACATTTAAATTCTTTGTCATCTTTGGGAGGATGTTGAACCACAAGCTCCTAGGGCTGTGGCTTCACAGCATGCTTTTCACGAGACATGACTGTAACTCAGTAACAAACTAACGAGCGAATTTCGTTTCAGCGCAAGTTATTCAAGGACAGCCCTCTCAAACCGATGTTACTTGAAACTTCTTGAAACTCGGCTGATCAATTGAGATATAGTTTTTTTAAAACGCCACACATTCAGTTAAGGTGGTGTACTGCAGTGAAGCATCAGACAATGCTGAAGGGGAAATGTCCAAAATTTCTGGGTATGGATGCGCTGAAATATAAATGCGATCAAGTCGCGTATGAGTACCACCTTGTGCATGTGTATATGATGGTAACCTATTCAGTGTCCTTATGTCAACAAGCCCGGCATCTTCAACTCTCAGAGAGAGCACTTCAGCACTCCTGTCACTGTGGCTAAACCCAGTGCGATCGCTTGGATTGCATACACAGTTTGAAATCTCCCATAAGCAAAATGTTACGGTCAGACTCTAGCAAGGTGGCCAAACTTTCAATGAAACTAGTGCGACGCGGTGCATCACTAAAAGCATATACGTTAATTAGGCGCCACGGCAAACCAGACAACATAACATCACATTGTACAAGTCGCCCCTCTTCGTCAACACTGTAAGCTACAGAAGAATATGGTAAACTCTTACTAAGAAACAAAAGGCAGCCTGCCGAAAGGTCCCACAGCGTGCGACACAAACACATCAAATACGGAGAGATATGGCCGCAAGGCCATCTCCGTATCCACTTCACTCTCTATCTTCGTTTCTTGTACGGCGATGATGTCGAGGTGTCGGCTGAACAGCAACCGGCGCAGCTGCAGCTGCTTCTGCTTGGATCGTAGTCCGCAAACGTTGACCGTCGCAAAGGTGACTTTCTGGTTCAGCGCCATGGCGTTTATTGCGTGCGGCCGACCGTCGAGTCACTTTCTTCGCTCGTCTCGGGGTTTGGCACTGCAGGGCGCTTACTGATAGATGCATCGGTGGATCCTCGCACATCGGCGGCAGTCATCTTCTCATGTGGTGTTTCTGCATAAGCATTACCGCCGAGGCTTTCCTTCTGAGTCACCACAGGTTCAGTTGCCGGGACCACTTGCTTCTCGTCGTTGCCTGTCACATCTGCATCGCTTGACGCTAGTCCAGATTTCTCCTCTCCGGCACGGTCACTACCTGCTTCATTGTCAACCAGACAAGGCTCAGTGACCACAGCTCGTGGAAGGTCTCCTGTTGCGTCGAGGACATCCGTAGCGTCCATGATGTGTTCTTGATGAGCATCCTCAGGTGGTCGCATGCGGTGCCGTAGTTTATTGGCATACGTCACTAGACATTCTTCAGCCGTATGTCCAAAACGCCGACAATCGTCGCAGCGTGGTGTCCGGCAGTGTCGACGAATGTGTCCTACTCGGTTGCAGCGCAGGCATAGAGGTGCTCTGCCAGGAATCAGCACTAGGCTTTGTAGACCGCAAACCGATGGTAGATGTGGGATGTCAGAGACATGGACTCCGTCAGCCAATGCTAGTACGATGTCTCGGTTAAGGGTACGCATCTGTTCCATTTCTGACTCCCTCCATGTTTCCGCTGAAATTGACTTTATCTTTCCGAATGGTTGAAGGGCTTCATGTACATAAACATCTTCCAGGCGTTCAGGGAGCCATAATAGCTTCATCTTAACTTCCGTGGGCTCAGGGTCTTTCACAGCACACCTGCGGCCTCGGAGCAGAAATTCACCACATGTTACGATCTTCACTTTAGATAGCGCTGTCCTGCATGTCACCATGAAAACATGTGACATTTGAAACTGTCCAATGGAGGTTACATCTGCAAGGTCTATGATATTCCGGAGGGCATCTCGAAAGTCCTGTGCTCGGTATGGACGACCACCAAGGTCTGCGTGCAGAAAAACGCAGTCAGCGACGAGCTTACCTGTGGGAAGACGGGGCAGGACGATACGGTACGCATTACTGCTGGTAGAAGCCTGAGCAGCACCTCGGCTTGAAGCCGATTGATCCTTTGTAGCGGAGAACATCAAAAACGGCAACCGTTCCGAACTGCGTCTTCGTCTTTCTACCGCCGCTGCTTGAAACCGCGACGCAAACTGAACCTGTGCAGGCTTTATGTCGAATAAGTAATTGCATTAACGTGTGTTGTGAAGCCTTTTAGAACAGCAAAGTAACAACCAGGCGCCACACAATACGCATTGCGTAACCAGTGGGTCGTTCAATGCTCCAACCCAGTACAAAATCCTCAGGAATAATTCTTGATTGTCTTCCGCCACCGCATCAACAAAGTGCACATAATTCATTACAAGTGTATAGCGGGTACCGCGCTTTTCCGAAGAATGACGAATAATGGCATAGTAGACGCTTCCCCACAACACAAAAATTATGATGATTTCTGGCTTAGTGGGTACCATGCAAGTGCGCTTGTAGTAGTTGCCGCAAGGGTGTTTAAAAAGAGCTCTAGAAAGGCCGCTCTTCCAGCTTTCGCTGTGACAGTGCTGCGCGTTCCGCGCAGGCCTGGCCGTTTTTTTTTCAATAGCTTGAAGTATTTTGTATACATTCATGTTCATTACATGGACATGGTTCGACAGTGAGTTACGTTTTGTCCTAATTCATTACTGTAGAGAAATTGACGTATTCATTCCATGTGCGACTCTATTTATATATGTACCGCAAAACAAAAAAAATGGTTAAAGGAGTATTCAATTTTATTCGTCGTCGTAGATATCGGACGTCTCGAACTATAATATGCCATATGATTGATATGTAGTTAGGCAGCCATATCGTTTCGATGAATGAAGTTCGGTCGTAAGCAAATATTCTGATACATAAATCTGAACAACATTAATGAAAACCAAAACAGAATGATGCCAAGGAAGGCACAGGCGACGTTATTGGTACTATTTTAACTGTGTTTTAACTCTTGAAACCTTCAGATGGCGACCGCAGCCTGAGGTAGATCCATTGGTATAACATTGGGCAGGTAATTCAAAGGTTGCAAGTTTGGTCCCGGCCGGTGGAAAGTTCCTCTTCACGCCACTTTACTTTATCCCCATTTCCATCATAGTACTGCAATATAGTTTGTTCAAATTCATTTCTCCTACGCTTTTGTTATCTTCACTGTCTGTTGATTTTAATAACTGTTGTATCTTACAAAGAAACGAGCTTTTAAATTCCCTTCTTTCATTCATAAATCTAAACCAACGTTACCAGGAATGCATGATATAAGATATGGTATAAGTATTCTGCTCTGCCATGGGAATTTACAGCGCGGAATTTCATTACCGTACCTGACACGTAGGCCGATTTAGCAATCAACAGACTTACTTCAGGCCAGAGTACTTTTACATTCACAGCAGGAGCCCCCCACTCGAGTAGTGATTTCAGATAAACCCGACTTGCCACACGTAGTGCACGCAGGGTTGCCGTCGGGTGGACATGAAAAGGCGGACAGAACTCACGCCAAAAGTAGCCCAAGTAGCCATGTTAATTGATATTGTCGCCAAATTTCTAGCGAAGTAGAACAGAAGCGGTATTATCAACAGAGTCTTTACTATTGATGAATAAATAAAACCATTTTGAATAAGTAAAACCACAAGTTTAAAAAAGAGCCATGGCGCCAATTGGAAATTTTCGTCGCCAACGGGGTCCAAAAGTAGCCAATTTGGCGCAAAGTAGCCACCGACGGCAACCCTGAGTGCAGGTATATACGGTATATACAGACAAAGAAGTGCTGGAGCGCCCTTTACCCTTTCCACAAAATGTAATTACACAGGAGTAAGACTGGGAATATTAGCAGGCCAGAACCCGCAGTACTGGGCTTACAGTTAAGTACAAATATGTGAAAACAAGGTTTTCGTAACTAACAGCAATGGTGTTATAGTTAACACCTTTGCATTTAAACTTGCATTTTGAACTCAGTCATTATGTGGTTGGTTTCCTTAGGTGCCACGGGGGGGGGGGGTAGTCTTATGCACCTAAGCGCAAATTTAGAAATCCGTTCACAGCGAGGAGAAACCTCACATTTAAATATCAGCTACTTTGTGTGTCATGGCCTGTTCGAAGTTCTTCAGTCGAGTTATTAAACGTGAAGCATTTCTCACCGTACCAAAGGAACTTTGACCATTTCACTTTTTTCTATTTGTCTAGCTACCTAGGTCTGGGCCCCCCTCGTGGTTGTCTCCTTAACTTGGCGTGTACCGAAAATTGCCATAACTTGTTGCGTATTTCAACGGTGGCGTTGTGTGGACATCGACGGCCACTTAAGCAAAAAATAAAAATCTTGGCTAGAGCCGGAATCTAACCAAGGCAGTCAAGTATTCAGCCACATAGCCACGCCAGTGCTTTAAATTACTGTGGAAGGAGGCGCTTCTCTTCAACAACGTGCTTGCTGGGCTGCCGAGCCGATTACCTCAAGAATATGAGTTCTCAATAAGCATAGCCATCTAGGCTGACGACATCGCACTGTGGATCAGTGGTCCTTGACAGCAGGGTCCTCGTCTTCGAGGAATTTTGCAGGGAGCGCTGGATACGACTACAGAATACCTAGAATACCTAGAAGAATACCTAGAAGAATACCTAGCCTTCATATATATCGATGACCGCCTGTCTTGGCGCCCTGCTGTTATCTCCGTGAGGCGGAAATCACAGTCGCTCCAGAAAATTTGGCCGCCTTGACTGCTAGGAGCGCTGGCTGCGACCAGACGACAGCGCTACAAGTGTATCAGTCAGCTGTGTCCTCTGGATTGATGTACGCTTTGCCTGTTTTGAACGTGCCGCCAAGTTTGATGTCTCAACTGGAACGAGACCATCGTGTTGCACTCCGAATCATACTTGGTTTACCTCGCGAGGCGCAGTCTGTTCCTCTACTCACCGAAGCGCACCAGTTGCCCCTGAGGCTGCAGGCTGATCAAAGAGCGCTGCACCATATCCAGCGCATGTACAGAGCACCATACGGTGCCTGTACATGCCTCACTCAGCGCCCGAATTATCATACTTACAGACTCTCGTACTGCCCTTTGCAGATTGTTGAGAACAGACTCCGATGGCCCAATTATGTGCAGCATCGATAAATCTGCCTCACAACTTATTACTCGTGGGGTATCCCTCATTTGCCAGTGGATACCTTCACATGTTGGTATTCCGGGGAATGAAGAGGCCGATCACCTTGCTTCAAGTTTTGTCCACAACGAGTGTGACTGTCAAGAAATTTGATGCCTGTTTGACAACGAGCGTGTCGCAAGAGGATTGTTCCCTCCTCGAATTCGTGGTCGGGGATTGCCTCGTCGAGACATAGCCCTGTTATATAAGTTAAGAGTTGGTGCTGTATCAGTGCGCGAACGATTATATCGTCAAGGACGTGCGGACAGTCCCTTATGTAGGTCGTGTGGCTCCTGCGAGACACTAGAACACATAATTTTAGAGTGTCCAACATTCGTTGCGCAGCGAGCACTGCTCACGAAGGAATATGGCCTTATTGGATTTAGGTGCAGGACACTTGACGATTGCCTGTTCCCGGGCGGATGTGCTACTAGGCGTGACCAGGCCCATCGAGCCCTACTAACTTTCCTTAAGAAAACCGATTTGGCCTCGCGCTTATAGACATTATTCTATGTGACTACTTATTTGTGTTTACGTCTGTGTTATTTGTTTTGTTTGTTTGTTTTTTATCTTTCCTCATTTCTTCCTTTCCTCTTTCTTTCCCCTTCCCGAAGGAGCAGGCAGGCGTTGTGCCCCTCTAGGTGGCAGTTTTCAGCTGTTCCATCCCTATTTCCTCTATGTCTTCGTGTTTTTATGTATGCAAACCAAATAATAATAATAATAATAATCTACAGGCGCCATGTCGGAACAACGCGAATGGTGGGTGCAGCATTGACTATCCCTATCTATACCAATGTAATGAACCTTGACTACACGAGTCATTGTCAAGCGTTGCTCAAATACACCGACAACGCTTGCTTATTATATACACATATATCACATCGCAGTGCGCATTGAAATGCGATCACACTGACATATCTGCTCTAACGTGTGGGCCAACGTCAGTGTAGTCGAAGTGCCTGGCAATCTCGTGATTGCAATGACTAAATTTGCACAAAGTTATTCGGTCTACTTCATAATGTTTGGCTCAACGCGAACAATCTGGCATATCTTCTACTTGCTGACTACTTCACATGAAATCGATTCCATCAGTGCGTGGTATCTTCTAGAATTTTTACTGGGTTTCTCCGGAAAGTAGTAGCACTGACCTTCCCCTCAAAAATTGTTAAAGGACGGGGTTTTTGTGCTGGTTGGATAGAAACATCTCCGTCCTTTACCAATTTCTTAGGGAAAAAAATGCCCCCACCTCCCCGAAGGGAATCGTGAGGAAATGCGAATGCATTTCGCGCGTGCTTCACTCCAATTATATATGGTGGTTGTGGTTCGAAGAAGGAAAAGGCGCCTAATTTCTGCAGCCCGGTCGGGAGCACTGCGCAGAGCCTTTTTTTTCTTTTCTTGTTTTTTTTAATTTTTTTTATTTATTTTTTAAATTTTTCTTTCATATATAGCTCCGCCGAGCTCCGCCGCAGTCCGCTTTTAGTTAACGCGCACGCTGCGAATTTTTATTGTTCAACAACGCACAGGAGAAACCTCCCACCGGCACCACCTTGGAGGTCAAGATTCATTGCCATATATACGGGGTGGCCAGTGAACGGTTGTGCAGCGCGAGCAGTCGGTTTTTTCAACCAAGAAACTCGCCAGCAGACGCTGCCTGTGTCGGCGTCGCGAGGCGAGAGAGGGAGAGGGGGGGGAGCGTAGGAGAGGAGAGAGAGAGGGGGGGGCGCGCATGCGCAGTGGGAGTGTGAACGCTGCGGGCAGAGATGACTAGAGAAGAGAGGGGGGGAGCGTAGGAGAGGAGAAGAGAGGTGGGACGCGCATGCGCAGTGGGAGTGTGGACGGCGCGGGCAGGGATGCCTAGAGGAGAGAGGGGGGAGCGTAGCAGGGGAGAGAGGAGGGGAGGCGCATGCGCAGTGAGGCTGTGGTTGCCGTGGGGAGGGATGCCTAGAGGAGGGAGAGAGGAGGTTTTTTTATTTTTATTTTTTTTGAAAGGGTTTGCGCATGCGCAGTAAGGGTGGTCACGCCGCACACCACCACCACCGGATTAAGCTTCGCCATAAGATGCTTCACATCTAACACCTGCCGGCGCGCACACCTCCTCAACCTATCCTCCTGCTCCTCCTCCGCGGACAACGCCAACGCCAACGCCGGATGCCTGACATAGCCCGACTATGAAATGCATTCGCATTTAAAAAAATTACACCATCTACCGCTAAAGGGGACCATGAGGCGATGCCAAGCACCGCATGGGTCGACTTAAAGTTCCGTTCATCACGAGCACCTTGCCCTATGTTAACGCGTTCTTGCAAAGTGTGATGATGTGCGCGAGCGGAGCGGAGTGGTGACTGCTTCTAGAAGACGACGACGATGATGACTGCACCTACTGCACGTGGCGCAAGGAACAATCAACCAATGAGCACCATCCACGATGGCTCGGAAGAGGTGACTGGAAAGTAGAACGGAGTTGCAGGGCAGACGTGGCCGGGAGAGGACGGTGTCCAGGGCGCGGGAGTAGCGGCCAGCCGCGTACCTGGCTGATGCTCGCGGCAGGCACCCACCTGGCACCACGTCAACCTTCCACCCGGTTCCGGCGTCTTGGGATCGTCGCAAGGCCGCAAGATTGAAGCTCTCCTGCCACTCCGCGACCACCGGCAAACAATGGCTGGCGAACGCCGAAAGGGCGTCAGGCCAATGACCTCCACCGGGTCCGGCGTCCACCGCCGCGTCTGGAGTCGTCTCTCGCGTCTGCAGTGCCCGCCCATCGCAAGCCATCACCACCCGCACTTGAGCCTGCTCCAACCGTGTCCGTGACTTCTTACGACAACGGTGAACTCTTTCATTGTAATCTTATCGCCTTGTGTGATTTATGTTCTCTTTTTCCTTTGCGCGTTCCATGATTTATTCTTGTCCGCTATCTGTCCTTCTGCTTTGTAAATATATGTGTCCGTCTTGTTCGTAAACAAACGGCCTCGCGTCTCTCAATGATTGCTTATCTCAATTTTCCTACACTAAAGTGAAGCGGCTTTAGCTTCTTGACACAAAGGGAGCACACCATAAATTCACTGTAGTTGTTGTTACTCGTCCCGAACTCTTGTTGGAGCGCGCCACGCGCGTTCATCTCCAAGCCACGCGAGAGCACGTGGGTTCATCGCGCGTCTGCAGAATCTCGTTCACCGACGCCATTACGTCATTGCTGAGAGAGTGTAAGGGGGAGAAGCCACAGCGTCTTACCGAGCCCCTTGCACGGGCCCGAACGCGCTATCGCGTGCCAGTGCGTTCTGACTAGGATACAACGCGTTGGTTCATCGCGCGTCTGCAGAATCCCGTTCCTCGACGCCATGAAACGGAGCGAGCGCGTGCCGCAGGATATACGAGCACACAGCTGCGCCGGAGATAGAGAAACGGGAGAGGAGAAACGAAGTGGAGGCAGCGCTCACGCCACCCCCCCCGCCCCACCTTCTCGCGGGTGCTCACCCGAGGAGAGGGTCCTCCCACCTCCTCGTGCTCGCGCGAGAGGAGGCAGGGTTGGCGCATGCGCAGTAAGGGCGGGGACACCACACGCACACCGGATTGAGCTCCGCTAAGAAATGGTTGGCATTTACAAATCGATGCTACTACTTTCAGCACAAACCCTGTAAAAGAGAGGACGGCGATGTTTCTGTGCTGGTTGAGTGGGGGAGAGCTGAATGAGACGCCCGACCAGCAGGACTCAACTTTTTCAAGTCCCGGTATTTGTTTACCTCCCCCTTTATAGCGATGTGCCTTCGCGCGCGCAGCTCTTCTAATGGCTAGCAATGGGACCCCGGCTCTTAGGTACCGCTCGAAGGAGAACAAGCTTCTCAACCTCGCTATCCAACAATAGGAACAAAAGGAAGCCGCCACACTGGCAAAATCCTCGGCGTCGTCTTCGGCGATGCCCACCCAACAGCAGCAGGAGCTGCCATGCCCTCCTCCTAACCAAACCAACTCGCCGCCACAGGAAAGTGAAAGCCATGAACCAGGCACCCCCCTCACAGACTGCAAGTGAAGAACTGGAGTCATCCAGCCTTTTCTCCTCTAGCTGGGAGCATACAACCCCCTCCCTCTTCCACAGCTACATCTGTGGCAAGTGGCGACACTCATCGCACAAGCATCACCTCTCCTCCTGTCCCTTCTCTTCCGGCCGCCGATAAAACGGCGCCCTCCCCAACAGCCGCCCCTTTATCAGCGACTCTGACGCCCGCTCAAACACCCTCCCCGTCACTTTCGAAAGTGGCTACCCCTGTGTGCGAGACGAGCGTTCATTCCAGTACCCCTTCTTGTCCACCCTCTAACCAACAGCACCTCAAAGCCTTTGGCGAGTCGCCTCATAAAGCCACGATCATATTTCGCCCGGTCGGGTGGAAATCAAGCTTCCTAGCCCTGCCGACAGATGATATTACAGGGTATCTGTAGGGATTCCCCGCTGCCCGACATGTTCGGGTGCAGTTTCGACGCAACCTGGTTGTCTTGGACATCGCTCCTGCATTCGATCCAACTGCCCTACTCCAGGTTGGGACGATCTGTGAGGTAAAGGTCAAGTCCAAGCAAATCGCGCACAACACCTGCGTCGGCAAGGTCTTCGGTTGTGTTTTACTTCCTGTGTAGATGATATTCGTGCTTTCATTACAAAGTGTTGTCTAACATATTCATCGATTTCTTGGGCAATATGTGATTAGTATATATTGCCTTAACGAAAACTGGGTAAGGCATCGCCATTTGCAAGCACTTCAGCACAAAATCAGAGAAAGATGCCTCCTACGTTGATCGAGGATGGTGTACTGAAATAATGCCGGGTTCTTAGACGATGCGAGTTGCAGTTAACGAATAAAAAAGGAGCGTGCTTGCTTTGTTGGGCATTCGTATAAGCACATTTATAAGTTCTCAAGTTATGCTATACACAATATTTTATAGTGAGAGAAATCTCTATAGAGGTGAAGTCCTCATAAAAGAAGAATTAAAAGTCAATGTACGCACAACTGCATGACGAGAAAGTGGCAATCAGAGGCGTTCAGGGGGATGCCATCAATTCGTGGCCGCTGTTCCCGGTATTTGTCTCAGACTCGTGTGGACAGGCAGCGCGTCACGAGCTGGATCCGCCGGTGCACCGCAAGATGGTTGGAGTAGAGGCCATGTTAGACTGCCCAAATGCGTGCGCCAAGCCTTTGGTGCCATTGGCTCAAAGATATCAGGTATCGCAATGATCCGGGATTTCCTGATCTCAAGGCTTCCTTTTCCATTGTTAATCTTCACGCATGGTGAGTTCTTGAACTCTTATATAGGTACATTTTAGATGTGAAGCATCTTATGGCGAAGCTTAATCCGGTGGTGGTGGTGGTGGTGGTGGTGGTGGTGTGCCGGCGTGACCACCCTTACTGCGCATGCGCAAACCTTTCAAAAAAAATAAAAAATAAAAAAAACCTCCCTCTCCCCCTCTCTCTCTCCTCTAGGCATCCCTCCCCGCGGCAACCACACCCTCACTGCGCATGCGCCTCCCCTCCTCTCTCCCCCTCCTACGCTCCCCCCCGTCTCTCCTCTAGGCATCCCTCCCCGCGCTCCCACTGCGCATGCGCGTCCCCCCCTCTCTAGGCATCCCTCCCCCGCGCTCCCACTGCGCATGCGCGTCCCCCCCTCTCTCTCCTCTAATACGCTCCCCCCCTCTCTCCTCTAGGCATCCCTGCCCACAGCGTCCACACCCCCCACTGCACATGCGCGCCCCCCCCTCTCTCTCCTCTCCTACGCTACCCCCCCCCTCTCTCGCCTCGAGACGCCGACGCAGGCAGCGTCTGCTAGCGAGTTTCTTGGTTGAAAAAACCGACTGCTCGCGCTGCACAACCGTTCATTGTCCATTCCGTATATATGGCAATGGATCTTGACCTCCAATGTGGTGCCGGTGGGAGATTTCTCCTGTGCGTTGTTGAACAATAAAAATTCGCAGTGTGCGCGTTAACTAAAAGCCGACTGCGGGTCTCTGTGTCCAGTCGGAGTCTTCTGTCTCTCATTGCCCATTAGCAGCGATTGGCATGTTCCAGTAGGGAAACACCGCTCCATCACTGCGTGCTTTGCGCCTCCTCAGTTTTCTCTCCTGCGCAACGCCTCCGATGAGCGCCAGCGTCAACGCCGCCGCCAGTGTAAGCGTTAGCGCCCGCTGCTTCACATCTACACATGGTTCCCTTTAGCGAGAGATGGTGTAATTTTTTTTATAAACAAGCCCTAGAAGGTCACTTCAGACTTCTCAAGCTGCCTACGAACGCTGCCACTGTGGCCCTGATGTTACGCTCCCCCTGTGAACATGATAACAGATAGTAGGACAACATTTATCATATTATGAGCACGGTTGAAACCTATTGCAAGTATCGAAAAGGCTTAACTGCCAGACCATGAGAAAGGCAGCATTGTGCTTCGTTCCCATTGCCTTGCTCATAGAGATTGATGTGTACATGTAGTAAAGAAGGGAGCCTATACATTAAACATTTTCTTCCAGTCTAGGTGCTCCTCATGATGGAACTGAGACCTCACAAAGTTGCTCACGAGACGAAGGATATATAATGGCCCCTGGCGAAGAGTCACGAAAAAAGGATATATATTCGACGTGTGCCAAAAGTGCTATCAATGCATTCTTGTTGTGAGTCGTCTTATCAAGACTCTCTAGGAAAAGTGATCTTGAGAAAACGCGGTAAAGTTGATACTTCACCAGTTTCAGGTATGGGCCGATAGCGGAAATATGTGGAAGTGAAAATAAGAGCGTAATGAATCATGGCTTGCCTCTCACATGACAAGGGCAACAAAGTTTCTTCGTATTTGTTACTGAAAATTAATTCGACAACCCATGTATTTACGTTAAGAAGCGTAAGCTATGATGATGCGCCTTATGTTTGAGGCAATAAGGAGTGATGCTCGAGCTCGTGTGTATGTGTAAAGTTTACTTCGTGTAGTTCTAAGGTACACCTGTTGCTTTAGTCTTCGTGAAAACTAACAAAACCTCAACAGCCGAAGGGCATCTTCTATAGCACTCCTGTTCAAGCGTTCTTCTAGCCACCGACACAAATATGGTTAAGAAAGCCTGGCTCTTTGAGATATGTTGCTCAAAACTTCTTTCGTCGCACGATGGTATAATTTCGTGAGATATTTGCGATACGTTTTACCACGAATAATACACTGTTGGGCAAGGTAGTAATATATAATGATTAAAAATAGCCTGATTAAAATTAAAGCCAGTTCAAAGCTTGTGAAGGAAACAGCGGAGTTGACAAGCAAACTCCACTACCTGACGTCTGTCTGACGAGTTCTGTCTCAATATTTGTTCTACTTCTCATTTCTTCTTTCTTTGAGCTTTGCTAAGCTCTTTTCACATCCTCTTAATTTTTTTTTACCTCTTTCTATTTTGCCCTCTGTCCTGCTTTCCCTCCTTTTAGCTCTCACTCGCCACGGTGGTCTAGTGGTTATGGTGCACGACTACTGATCCGAAGGTCGCGGGATCGAATCCCAACGCGGCGGCCGTAATTTTCAAGGAGGTTGAAAATGCTTGAGGCCTATATACGTAGATTTACTTGCACGTTGAAGAACCCCACGTGGGCAAAGTTTTCGGAGTGCTCCAGTACGACATCCCTCATAGTCGTATGGAATTATGAGGGACGTCGGACGTTAAACCCCGAAGAATTATTATTCTCTTAACTCTCGCATAACTCCTCCTCCTCACTATTATTTTCCAGCCCTTGCTATGCTAAAGCAACCTTGCTATGCATGGTTGCGCAATTTTTTTCCCACTTGTCTCCTCCTTTTCCTCTTTCATTCCCTCCTTCTCACTCCAGCATTCAGTCCCTCCACACCCTTACTACCCTTTCCCTCACCCTGGCTAATCAATATACTATACGAGGCAATGCCGTGCTTCCTCTTCTCTATAGCATCACTTCTCACCCTCCCTTCCGTTTCCCAACACCTTGGAATACAGGTTGGATGCATGGCTACGCTAAGCTAGGAGATCTCTGGCACACGCCCGCTTCATGTGGCGCATACCCGCCGATTTTTACGCGATAGCGTTTAAGAGCTCATTTCGCAGAAATTCCGGAGTCGGCGTTGGCGTCGTTGGTTGGGAGCGAAAAATCATCATCTTGTCCGTGAGCGAAAAATCAAGAAAGATGCAAATAAAATAAATAATAAAAATATCCGGGTCCGAGTGAGGATCGAACCCGGGCCGTCTGCGTGGAAAGCAGGTGCTCTACCACACAGCCACGCCTCTGCTTGGAAGTACAGCGAAAATAACTTCCTCTGCTTGGAAATGCAGTGAAAATAACTTTCATGCTTCGCAAACGCAAGCGTCCCTTATATAGGCGTCGCAATATATCATATAATATCCCAAGAATATTGCGTGGTACAAGCGTACATTGCCATCCTGCGTCAGAATCTTTGTCTATCAAAACGATTTCGTAGTTTAAAGCCGGCCACCCATCACAAACGGCACACACCTTACTGCGCGTATTCCCTTAACACCACGTAGTGCGTGCATAGCAAATATGCACTAAGTGGTTGAAGTAGGCACTCGGGACAGGATGTCGCTATCGCGTTCAACTCTTAAAGGCGAAGATTAAGGGTCCCCCCCCATTTTTTTTCTTAGGCAGCACCACTTATAAAAAAAGTCAGTCAGCTCCGCACTAGTTGTGGAAAGACTGAGATAGCAGTGGAGCTGGTGGTGTACCCCTCCTTACCCTCTCCTCCCTATTTCTTTCTCTCTGTCTCTATCTTTTCTCTTTCTCAGTCTTGTCATCATCCTTTATCTTCCATTTTTAATGCGAAGCATTTCGTACTGTCGACACTTTGAGCGTATCTATCTATCTATCTATCTATCTATCTATCTATCTATCTATCTATCTATCTATCTATCTATCTATCTAGCCGCCTACGTTTGGGTGCTCTCGTGATCGCCTTCTTAGCTTGGGGTAGACGAAAATTACTATGGCAGGGTAAGAAGGTTTGACGATTATGACTGTCTGGTCATGACATCCCGTCGCGTACGACGTCAAACCCTATCCTCCAGACACATGTAGCACATGCCACGGGCCGCGGCATGCGGGTATGCGCCACAGGTGTTTGACAGCTTATATCTACCGAGGAAGGACGAGAACAGAGATTGGTAATTTAATTACGAGAGCGTTAAGAAAAACCGACACTAAGAAAAGCCCCACGAATGCAAAGGAATATATGTTTTGGTCCCAGCAGGAATCGAACCCAAGCATTCAATCAATAAATAAATATTTATTTATTCCAAGTTCTTATTAGTATGAAAATACCCAACAGTTGTTAGACCCATAGCCTCTGGCTAGTAGGGGGGTCTAATTAAATATGCATTAAAAAAACAGGTTCTTTAAGGTTAAGGCTTGGGCGTGTTGGTACATAGTGCAAAGAAAGGAAAAACAGCGCTATAAACTTGACAAACACGAAGGAAGACGGACGAAGACAGGCGCTGGTTCTTAAAAAAGAGCAGATGTAGAAAGTACACTTCAATTGTAACAAGAAAGGAAAAAAAATAGATGGAGAAAACATAAAAAAGAATCATATTGACGATAGGGCTATTGCAGTACCGTGCAAGATGTTATATGCATGGCCACAGATTCCATGTATACTACATCAAATAAAAATACATGGAGGTACGTAAAGAATGTCAAGTACGATATATAATCAATAGGTAAAGATGCAGAGATTGTAGCAAAAGTATGTGCTAGTGTAACTTTCATTTTTCTCAAGAAAGTATTTTTTAGCGGACAGGAAAAACTTTTGCTTTCTTTTACTTGATATGGTACATCATTCCAGATCATGACACCTTAAAATTTAGTAATCTTTTTTTATAAGCGTTGTCAGTAGGTGGAAGATTTAAATTGTGTAGTGTGGTACGTCTGGTAAGGCGGGTGAAAGATCAAAATATTGATATATGAATGGGCAGGTTGGAGTGAATGACGTTATGCATGGTAAGCGCAATTTTTTGCTGTCGTGAATGATCGAATGGAATTATTTCCATTTGTTGAAACAATGGCGTGCTGTCTTCGTCATATGTATCATTATTTATTATTCTAAGTACTCGACTCTGTAGAATACGTATGGGTTTTAGATATATTTCAAAACTCCACCCCCCACGAATCAATTCAATATGATATGTGACAGTAAAAAAAATTCACAGCATATCCACGAGGTGAATGATGATGAGTGGGGCGAAGCTCCGGAGCGCAGTCGTCGAACATGAAGCTTTAAGGCACACGCCACCTGTGCTCGTGCGTCCTCGGCGTTCCGGACAGGCCCTCCCAGGAAAGCGGTCCACGCTTCCACGGCCATGGGACCCGCCCACCTGCCACCGCACCAACCACAGTTCGGGGACAGCGTCTATGCCTCCTCGTCACCCCGTAACTTTCCGGCTCTGCGAACGCCGACTGGGGACGGCGTCCAGGCCTCCTTGGCGGCTCAACTTTCAATAATTGGCGCCGCGATGCCAGTTCACGCTACGGCACTACACGGGCTCCTCTCGTCTGAGAACGTGTTTAACGCTCCCATTGGCGCGGTTCCCGTGAAGTGGACTCTATCATCGCATCGGCCTCCAACGGACGCCGTCCACGCGTCCTTGGCTATGGGTTGTGCCGCCGTGAGTACCGGAGCCGCCGCATGCTCCGCGCTCAACACACGGCGCTACATCGACACCATGCCCCAGCCAATATCCAACCTTGGCCCAAGGCACCCCTGCGTGTCCTCGGTAGTTGTGCATTGCCTGTCGGTAAGCTCGACGTGCATCTCCAAACCGAAGCCGGAAGCATGTTCCTTGTCGGCGTTCCCGTATTCGAGGACCTGCCCGCTGACATGATACTAGGAGCTGACTACCTCCTCTCTGGTGAAGTTCACCTCACCGTTCATCACGATGGAGTCCACCTCCGGTGCTCGACTCCGAGTACCGCATCGGCCCGACGATCCCAATTATTACTGCGCCATGTATCCTCTTTAATCGTCAACTATACGAAAATCACTAAAGACATCTAGTGATATTATTTCCAAGGACATATACACACAACGCTTCTTGTTGAGGAATTCTTAAAACTAACTACAAGTGGCTACTACAACATACTATTACAGAGGAGGGAACGACCCACACCCTAAGGAGCTTCGCCCCCTAAAAAGCGAAATAGAGCATTCGGAGAATATTACTTTGAAAATAATTTCTAGCGGTTAAAAGCATACTGCATCCAGGTCCTAGTTTATCGCATACAAATGTAATATGGTTTAGCCAGTTTAAATGGTTATCGAAAATTACTCCCAGATATTTAAAATATTTCGTCTGCTCAAGTACGCAGCCATTGATATAATGCAAATGTGCTCACTACTTATATCTCTATAGCGGGAATGGAAAACAGTATAATTAGTCTTGTTTGCATTATGTCTTAATTTGGTCGCCGAGAACCACTGAGAATATTTTTTAATTCAGTGTTAATTTTACGCTCTAGATCTCTGATATTTTCGGCAGTAACTATAACGGCTATATCATCAGCGTACATTAGCATTATCCGTCGATTTAGGTATGCTTGGTAGATCGTTTACGTAGAATGAAAACAGTATGGGTCCGAGAAGAGACCCTTGTGGTGCCCCTGTGTGTATATTTAACAAGGAGGAGGTAACATTGCGCGTGATAACCATGTAATAAACTGAGAACAAATAACAAGCAACAAAAGGCAGTCTTTCCCAGAACTCGAGACTGCGAACATGGAAGCGTTGACAAACGAGAGCCAGACTCACCGGGGAGTGTGAACCCAGACAGGAGAGAGTGCGCTGCCTTCTCCCCAAAGAAAGAATTTGGTTGGGTGGGAGAGTCTGAACATTGAACTTCAGGAAAGAAGACGTGTGTTCTTTTGTACGTGTGCGTGTAATACAGTTTTTTCCATTATATCCTTACTCACGTGTAGAACTCATTTATTTCGAACTAGCTAATCAGTTTTAAACAAAAGTTACAGACCATTTGTGGACGTTAGTTCATGCAACTAGAGAATAAGTCTTGCCGCGGAAACCATAGTGTTTTATTTCATTAATAAGATGTCATGATCAATCGTATCAAATTGTATCACGAAAAACTACTGCTACAATCAGGTTATCATGTATTGCGGCGTTTATTTTTGCAATAAAGATAGTACAGCAGTGAAGGGGGAATGATGCCACCTGTTTGCATGTTGCTTACAGGTCGCAATGTATTCGGTAAAGATGGTGAAATACATTGAGTAGTGCAGGAAGAAAACTGCATTTTTAAGGCTGGACCAATTTCTGTGAAATATTTAATAAAGTTATCGAGAATTCTGCGTGGCAATCAAGTATTTTACCACAAAGCCACGCCAGTTCTCGGAGCTCCTTTGGAAAAAAGACCCTCTGTAGGCGCAATGTTTGTGAAACGTCAATTGCGGTTGCACTGCTTCGTCATATAATTTTATAAACATTACATATGTACTCCAATAATACAGGTGTCACGTCGGGTTAGCGTGAACTGTAGTTAAGCGCCATCCACTGAAGTTGCTCTGCGTGACACTATGCATGGCTACCATCCTCGCAAACACAAGCGCTACATTTCAGCTTGCCGCTTCTGGTGTTGCTAATAGCCATGTTGCTCTTGGCATCGCTACGGAATTGTAAAGAACGGGTTATATAAAACATATGCGATTGTTCAACATACATATTTGTGCGTATAACATTTGTACAAAGGTTTAGCGTCATTTTGTAACGTTTCGCTCAACAAAAAACCGGCAGATCCCATGCACTGTGGGAATCGATGTTATGCGAAGCAGCCAGGAAGGAGCAAATCATGCTTTAAATAATTTGCATATCATGTTTTACACGTTACGACCTGTCATTTATGTTCATCATACAGTCACGTCGCGCAGTACCAATTTTCGCGTATATCAAGCTAGCGCACTGGACGCAACCGCACCATGAGCGTGGCATGAAAATGGCCTGTAGATGACATGCATGCCAAGATTTTCATGTTACCACCTGCCACTTATGTTCGTCATACAGTCATGTCACTCAATATCAAATTTGCTGTATATCAAGCTAACGAAACAGCCGCGAGCGCTCCATGAGCTTGGAATGCAAGTCATGTCGCTCATGACATGTCAAGATTTCCATATGACCACTTGGCATTCATGTTCGACATGCAGTCACGCCACGCAATACCAAATTTGGTGTATATCAAGCAAGCGAAACGGCCATCTGCGCGACATGAGCGTGGCATGTAAGTCATGTAGTAAATAACATGCAGGTCATGGTTTTCATATGACCACCTGTCATTTATGTTGGTCATGCAGAAATGTCGCATCGTGCCAATTTTTGGATATATCAAGTTAAGAAAATGGTCTGAGGATGACTATGGCCATGGCACGTAAATCATAATTTTCATGACAAGTTTATCATGATTTTCATGATATGACCACTCAATTATGTTCGTCGTGCAGTCATGTCATGCCATACCAATTTTGATATAATATCCCATTAATGATAGTGCCACGAGAGCACAAAGTCGTAGGCGGCTAGATAGATAGATAGATAGATAGATAGATAGATAGATAGATAGATAGATAGATAGATAGATAGATAGATAGATACGCTCAAAGTTGCCGAAGTTCGCAAAGATATGCTTGGCATTTAAAAAGTTACACCACAGTTACCTTCCCTCCGCATGTTTCGCATGACATCAATTCCCATGGTACGTGGGATGTGCCTAATTTTTCTTTCTCTCTGTATTTCTTGCCTCCTCTTTCTATCTATTTCCTCACTCTATATATCTTTCTATGTATTTTAATGATTCTTTTTGTCTTTACATCTTTTTTACTACTTTTCGTTCTCTCTGTTTTTTCTGTTTCTGTTCTTTTGGTATGTTTTACTCTCTCCTCTACTCTTTTCCCTCCTCACCCTCTCATCTATGCTTCTGTACCTTAATTCCCTTTCCCAACCCGTTGACATACTGTACTATACAAAGCTAAGTTGTGCTCTGCAAGCCGCTCACCCTCAGATGGTAAATACGCGGGTTTGATTACCACTTTTTTTTGGTACAGTTTTCTTCTTTTTTCTTCATTCGCCTTTCTTCCGCTGCCTATTTCTTTCTCTGTGTCTGTACTCGTCATCTCGCACATCAAAGTTATTGCATCCCACGCCTGATATATATTCGCTTTTGTTTTGGGAGCGAAGCACAACATGAAGACGACGGCGATGAAGAGAAGGGAGTGCGTGTCAATACATGATGATATTCTTCTTGTGACACCACAAAAACTAGGGCCAGCTACAACAACGTGAGATCTGGGCACCGATGTACCTTATCGCAGCCTTGTTTAATGCCAAAGTTTTGCCGTAGAGTCATCACCAGCTTTCAAAATTATGACCAGTGCTCGTCTCGTCTGGTCCCTACGATGTGTGAGCACTTTGGCGTCGACAGGAGGGGGGTGTAACGACAATGACGGCAGTGCAGGGACAAATTAGAAAAAAAAACCTGACGTTTCAGAGACTGACAATAGTTTCTCAGACAGCGCGCTTTTAGATGCGAAGCATCTTATGCTCCGGGCTCTATCCGTCTCTCCCGCGTCCCCCCGTCCCGCGTCCGGCCACTGTCATGAAGTAGGGAAGCACCCATTATGCGAACCAGAACCCTGTAGTAATATGAAGGCCGTCAACCCTAACACAGTCATCAAAGTCATGGCCGAGAGCACAGAGAGGCTGCTTAGCAATGGCTAGGCAGGTGGTGTCTGTCGCCCAGGTTGACCCCATTCCTTGAGTCATGACCGAGAGCACAGAGAGGCTGCTTAGCAATGGCTAGGCAGGTGGTGTCTGTCGCCCAGGTTGACCCCATTCCTTAATCTTGCTTGCATGTGTTTGGAGGGGGGCTTAGTCCGTCCCTCCTTCCCGCGTCCCACAGCACATTCGCGTCCCCCTCCCCCATCTCTCTGCTAAGCTCACCCCCTTTCTCTCTTCTAGGAATCGTCTACTCTACGGAGCGTCCCACACAGCGCATGCGCGTCCCCTCCCCTGTGCTCTCCTACGTTCACCCCTTCTTCTACGCTAGGAATCATCTAATCTACGGAGCGGCGCATGCGCGTCCTCTCCACCTCTAGGAATACTCTACTCTACGGAGCGGCTCCGGCGTCCCACAGCGCATGCGCGTCCTCTCCCCCTATCTCCTCTTGGAATCATCTACTCTATGGAGCGGCTCACGCGTCCCACACCCCCCACAGCGCGTGCACGTCCCCCTCTCTCTCCTCTCCTACGGTCCCCCCCCCCCCCCCCCCGTCCTTTCCTCTAGGAATCCTCTACGGAGCGGCGCGAACGACTGGTGCTGTGACTGCTGCTTACTCCGCTGGGGGGCGCCACGGTAGTTCCGCGGTATCAAAATGACGGAGCACGCGCGCCTCATTCTCTCTCCTGCGCAGCGCCGCGATGAGCGCCCGGACCACTGCCGTGAAGTGAGAGCCGCGACGTTCCTCCCGCTCAAGCTAATTATCTCCCCCGCTGCTTCGCATCCACACATGGTTCCCTTTAACGGGAGATGGGGAATTTTTTTGTCCTACATAACATTTACCGCACATTAAAGGCACTTGATCAACAGCCGCCTCACCACAGTGTCATAGCCTGTCCATGTGCTTCCGCTTGCATTCAGGCCAGTTTTGCGCGGCTCCAACTACCTCCCTTTTAGCAACAGTGCACATTCTGCCCATTTTATTCCTTGCTGAAAAAAAAGAACGTTAATGTCGTTTTTAGCACCAGCCTTCTTGCGACGAAGTGAAACAGTGAGCAAGAAAGGTATGCTGGCAATCATTTTCTTCTCGGAAAGTATTTCCTTTGCAACCGAGCTTTTCGGCTCAGATTTTGAGTAAAAAAAAGTTTTAGATGCGAAGCATCTATGCTCGGGGCTCTGTCCGTCCCTCCCCCGTCCCCCCGTCCCGCGTCCCGCGTCCGGCCACTTTCATGAAGTAGGAAACACCCATTAGGCGAACCAGAACACTGTAGTAATATGAAGGCCGTCAACCCTATCACAGTCATGAGAGTCATGGCCGAGAGCAGAGAGAGGCTGCTAGCAATGGCTAGGCAGGTGGTGTCTGTCGCCCAGGTTGACCCCATTCCTTTAGTCATGGCCAATAGCACAGAGAGGCTGCTTAGCAATGGCTACGCAGGTGGTGTCTGTCGCCCAGGTTGACCCCATTCCTTTAGTCATGGCCAATAGCACAGAGAGGCTGCTTAGCAATGGCTACGCAGGTGGTGTCTGTCGCCCAGGTTGACCCCATTCCTTTAGTCATGGCCAATAGCACAGAGAGGCTGCTTAGCAATGGCTACGCAGGTGGTGTCTGTCGCCCAGGTTGACCCCATTCCTTTAGTCATGGCCAATAGCACAGAGAGGCTGCTTAGCAATGGCTACGCAGGTGGTGTCTGTCGCCCAGGTTGACCCCATTCCTTTAGTCATGGCCAATAGCACAGAGAGGCTGCTTAGCAATGGCTACGCAGGTGGTGTCTGTCGCCCAGGTTGACCCCATTCCTTTAGTCATGGCCAATAGCACAGAGAGGCTGCTTAGCAATGGCTACGCAGGTGGTGTCTGTCGCCCAGGTTGACCCCATTCCTTTAGTCATGGCCAATAGCACAGAGAGGCTGCTTAGCAATGGCTACGCAGGTGGTGTCTGTCGCCCAGGTTGACCCCATTCCTTTAGTCATGGCCAATAGCACAGAGAGGCTGCTTAGCAATGGCTACGCAGGTGGTGTCTGTCGCCCAGGTTGACCCCATTCCTTGATCTTGCTTGCATGTGTTTGGAAGGGCTTAGTCCGTCCCACAGCACCACAGCGCATGCACGTCCTCTCTCTCTCCTACGCTCACCCCTTCCTGTCCTCTAGGAATCATATACTCTACGGAGCGTCCCACAGCGCATGCGCGTCCTCTCCCCCCTCTCTCCTCTAGTTATCCTCTACTCTATGGAGCAGCTCCGGCGTCCCACATCCCCACAGCGCATGCGCGTCCTCTCCCCCCTCTCTCCTCTAGGAATCCTCTACTCTACCGAGCGGCTCCCGCGTCCCACATCTCCACAGCGCATGCACGTCCCCTCCCCGTCCTCTCCTCAATGAATCCAATACGGAGCGGCGCGCACGACAGGCGGTGTGACAGCTGCATAATCCGCTGGGGGGTGCCACGGTATACGTCGGTATAAAAATGACGGAGCGCGCGTGCCTCCTTCTCTCTCCTGTGCAATGCCGCGATGAGCGCCCCGACGGCTGCCGTGAAATGAGAGCGGCGACGTTCCTCCCGTTCAAGCTAATTATCTCCCCGCTGCTTCGCATCCACACATGGGTTCCCTTTAGCGGGAGATGGGGGAGTTTTTTTTTCATAGATGTGGCTCAGATTGTTAAAGTGATAGACTGTCTCTCAGAGCCTATCATGCTCCTTAGCGAAATTTAATTGTAGGCACGTTTTCTTCGGGTTGGAGGTCAAACAGGAAAGAGCATCGCCAGTCTTTACCACCTGGGGAAGACTAGAGCCGAAATCTAAAATTGTCATTAGTGACCGCAGGAAAAAAAAAAACGTCCGACAGGCGTGAGAATCACCAAACCGAATGATCCAATTTATAAGCGTGCGCACTAGGGGGGCGGGGTAGAGGGAGGCATCGCCCTCCCCCAATCAAATGAAGGGGGCGCGAAATCTGCTCCGTACCATTACTCAGTCTTACCGGTCCCGTCAATCTTGAAAGTGCAAGGTTATGACCATGCATGTTTTTGACAATGGTGGCGGCCGAGGATGGATTTTTCATGTAAGAGCTGTTTACCACGAATTGTTAACCCCCGATAGTTAGGGACAAATGGCAGGCGCCGGTGGGAAGCACGTAATCGTTATTTTTTTTACATACTTCGAAGCTGGCTATTCTTTTTTCGAGATTGACCAACGTTTGCAGAAGGAGGGAGTGCTGCGGCGAGACTTTGCCCGCTGAAACGGGGAACCCTGCCCACACTGATGACCAAATCAAAGAACTGAGTAACGCCATCCCTCTGACCGTGAAACGTGAAAACATAAAAGCAGGAAGGGGCAGCCCTTAACTTCACATCTAAAGTTATTGTTAGCATTATTAAAGGAACTATAAGCACTTTCAGTTCAGTGTAGATACCTACGTAACAATTCGAACTGTTCCATCTAGCGCGCAGGTCGACCACTATAAAAACGCACTCAATTGCCTTGGTTCTGTCATTAGTGTAAGCTTCCGCTTACTCCGTCTTTATTGTTGCATGGCCTTTTACATATTTCACGCGAACGCTGTGCCGCGCCCATGGCGTCTTGCTTTTGGGACTGCTCAGAGTAGACTAAACGTCATGTCCCACATTTGGTGAATACTCTATGAAAAGCTGAATTATAAGAATGTGTCAGTAAAGCTTTTGTCAACCCTAAAGATAACGTGATGGTAGAAAATAGCACTGTTACATGCAATGTAACGTACCTCAAACTCGAATTCCCTTAAAAGGCATGAAACGGGGCCCTGAGCGTGTAAATTATTTTTCTGGTAATGAAAACTAAGAATACCTAATATTTCTATGGTCATGCGCTCTTTGCATGAGGAATATTCTTTAGACGTTATTCAATACTGGTTTCGCTCGCGAATTCCATGTGGGAGGTCACTAACAATATTCATAAATTAACAATACTGCAACTTGAATGCTATCCAGCAGTTTCTTGTATTTACTTGAACTAAGGGAGTAATTTCGACAAAGGCAAGCACTGCCTTCTTATGATATCGTTTTCTGATACTACATAGCGTGAAGTAATGGCAAACTGCAAGGTCTAGTTCCTACGTGACCATTTTCAAACCTCATTCGTAAACGCCCAATCTATCCGCAATAACCTTTCGACGTTTGGTGTCTTACAAGGTTCCGTTCTCGGGCTTCTTCTACTGCTTCATATTATTTTGGGCTTACCATTTGTTTTCCCCAGCGCAATTTCTAACGTACCGGCTAAACGCGCGCCTTTCTTCAAAGAACCCTGCGCTAGGATTCGACCGTCCTGATTCCTGTCCTGACGTACGCGTCATACCCTCATTTTAACATCACCTGCCCGATCATTTGGATTTTAGAACTTCACTGACGTCACGCAGCATCACATATAAGATTGTACTTGTGCAATAAATTTATAAAACCATTGCTGGGACATGCACCATAAGTATAGACCCAGATCACTTACCTCTGTTGGAAGAGCTTTAATCCGTTAAAGATTAGAAGCACGGACGCTTGGCATAGTTTGTACATCACGGACTAACTTCAGAGCGCCGAAAACAAGGAGACGAAAAACAGGAGACACCACGAGTGTTGTGATGCCCTCTCTTTCGCGTGCGTCCTTGTTTTCGGAAGTAAAGTGTGGGATTGGGCTAGTTGGTATTCCATTATTAAACTGCTCAGCGCAAAAATTAGACACGGTGCACATATATCTTTGTCTGTAGCCTATATCTTTGTGCGTCCTTGTAATAAAATCAATTGGAAGTCAGGCTGGTCCTCGTCTTTTCTGTGTGCACCGTGTCTAATTTTTGCGCTGAGCAGCTTGTTTTCGGCA
>JALIZH010024451.1:0-39334 GCA_030522465.1 Rhipicephalus appendiculatus
CAGTCAGTCAGTCAGTCAAGTCAGTCAGTCAATCAATCAATCAATTAATCAATCGTCTCTCCAACTCTCTGAGTGCTCCTCCCTCGCCGTGCGAGCAGGAAAGGAAGGCAGCGCGCGATCCTTTCGCTCGTGATAACTACATATAGAAAAGTTATAAACTTCAGCCGATTTTGCTCCTTTATACTGCAGAATGAAAGTGCTTCTTATAGTTAATGCACGTTTGAGTGGAAGTGGACAATGAGGAAGAGAAGAAGCCTTCGCATATGCATAATTTTTTCCCGCAGCACGCATCACCAAAACATTTAGTGAAGTAATAACTGCAGGCCGCGTATTTTTAGACCTTAAAAGAGCGTATATTGGGCCAAAAATAAGCCGGAAAGGCAATGTTTTAGGCCTCCATCTTCGTAAATATAGGCACAAAATAAATTTTTACGTAGATTCAAATAACTTCAAAACAAAGACGTGCACGACCTATATAACAGGAAAGCAAGAAATCTTATTGTTTATGATGGCACAAAGGCGCCAACAGCTAAGCATAGCCCTGAATTTGCCCTTTTTCCGGCACGGTTCGCCGAATACGGTCTCTACTTTTATACTGTAGCATGGTGAGTCAAGTGTCCACAGTCGAATCAACTCACTCCTGAGCAAGGGGCCGAGCAGGAGCAGATGGCCAGACCGCTAGAAGACCAGAATGAAGCGATGCCTCGTATTCACCGTGTCGAATCGCGTAGGGACGGTTTCTCCCCCTGTCAGGTGAACACCTTAAAAAATAAATTACAAAGAAAACGAAAACCGCGTGCATACCGCATTTTGCTTTCTTCCTTTGCTCTCTGCGGTTTCGCAGTCACCAACCACTCGCGTCCATATCAGCGCGCGGCGGCTTGGGTGGTGCCGGCGCGTCCAATTTCGCTGCTGCTAACGCATTTTCCAGAAATTGGCTGTACTAGAGGAACTAGGTTGAACCCAGGGTTGCCGTTGGGTGGACATGAAAATGAGCCAGAACTCTCGCCAAAAGTAGCTAAAGTAGCCACGTCATTTGATATTATCCCCAAATTTGCAGCCAAATAGAACAGAAGTGGTATTATCAACAGAGTCTTTACTATTGAAGAATAAATGAAACCATTTTGAGTAAGTAAATCCACAAGTTTGAAAAAAAGCCATGGCGCCAACTGGAAATTTTCGCCGCCAATGAGGTCCAAAAGTAGCCAATTTGGCGCAAAGTAGCCACCAACGGCAACCCTGGTTGAACCCCATAGAGTTCTGAACAGTGAATTGTTGCCCGGTAACGTCGATAACGGTCTCAAACTGTACTGTAAATTGAAACTTGTGGCTAAATAGTGTTCATATAGGCCCTGACTTCGAATATAGGCATTTAAGGGCGCTTACAGGCATTTTGGCACAAACGCCAAAAATAGGCATTTATAGGCACTATACAAACACTATAAAAACCCTTGTTCACCTTTAATTCATGTTCATATATCAAAGTGCGGTGACAGGAGGTCAAGGAACAAAATAGGCAATTGTCTAAAATCCGGTCTCAAGTAATAACTTATGCCGAACACACATTGTGTGGCGGATCAACGCCATTCAAGTAAACAAAAAAAGTTTAAGCATGCCAAGCGATCTCGGTCACAGAATTGCTTTATTTATTGTTTCATGAATCAGGCAAGACAGGATCACTCTATATGAGCAATGAGATTAACAAATATTGTGTCACGCACACAAGCGATTTCAGAATGTTAAACGACTTCACTGCAAATAGATGTACAAATAAATTATCACTTATGATGCCGCAGTTTTTCTAAGTAGCAATTTTCAATGCAATCTGCTTTCCTTACTTTTCAGTGCCTCGAAACCAGTCTTGTAGCGTAGCGTGGCAATACATCTGCAACCGTGTTTATTACACCCTCCGCTGTTGTAGCACATTTCGATAGATGCATTTGTCATTGTGGTAAGTGTTTACCTATTTTAATTTAAAACTCCTTTTCCTTCAAGAAGGTGTTACACTTCTTGAGTTAAATGCCTACTTGTAGCCCTACGCTGCCAGGCATATTAACCTTACCCAAGGCTCGCAGTGAATGCATGCCTATAAGCGTCTCTAACTGGCGCTGTCCAAAGATTTTTCGAGTTTCAAGCTGCAATTATTTCACCAGAGGGAAAATGTTGTCCAAGGAACGTATATTTTCATTTCGCTCAGCGGATTCATCTTTTAGTTTCATCGTATGCTTAAATAAGCGTTTGTCGACTTACGACCTTTCAATCTCTCAGAAACTTCGTACAAGCTGATATAGCTTTTGGGTTCGCTTGAAGTAGGAGAAACGCAAAGTAAAATTACTCTTGAAGAAAGACGGGCATATGGATAAAGATAAATTGGCGGCTATGGAATGCACGACTAAGCGTACACAAAAAAAAACGAAAAAAAAAACGAGGACGGTGAAGTGCAGGATAACATTAAAGAAGTTGGAAATCCATTGCACCGGCAGTTGAAAGTGTGAATGAAGAACCAAGTGTCATCGGGAAGATAGAGGTAGAGAATGAGACAGAAAAGGTTATGAAAATTCACAAAGACGGAAGAAGAAAAATCTTAAGGGAAAATCTGCATGTACAAGGGCTAGCGCATTGGTATTTGTAGCCAGGGGTGGCTGTTCAAGGGTAAAAACACGCCGGAGTAAATAATCATAACAGGAGGAAGTATCTGCCTGCTGCAAAGGGAAGTCTCGGAAACTACTGAATACATCGTAATAAAATGCCACGACATTCAACCAATATGACCCTCCCATGTAAAGTTGGAATTTTTCCGATGCCTAGGAATGCCGAGTGGATGGAAGCGCTAATTAATCAGTAGGTTGATATTTTATAACAGATGAAGTATTGGTAAAAAAGAAAGTAGAGAAACAATACACTGAACAGTAGCTACAAGTGTAGCTAGCTGCCCGTCATAGAAGTATAAATATGCATAAAAACAGAACGACGTAGATAAGGAAAAAATATGATAGACAGCAGTGTTTGAAACGTTATTAAAAAAAAAGCAGGCTTGTTCTTTACTGGTGGCCGCCAGCTCCAAAGTAACTTCCGCTGAGGGCATGATAATGTCGTAACATGCGAACTATACCGGGTGCTTCAAGAAATGTGTCCCAAATTCTCAAAAATCAGGGAAATGCGACATTTGTTCGATGCCTTCACAATTACTTCTTCTGTAGCAGGAGGCGTCTTAAGATGGCTAAGGACATCATTTGGAACAGTAATTAAGAAAGTTAAGTTAATTAACTTCTTAATTACTGGAGTTAGGCGGTTATGTCAAGTGGGAAAATTGAACTTCTTCATGCGAAGAACCCATTACAGCTTTTAGATCTCGAAAAAGCATCCTTTAGTAATAATTGCGAGGTGATGAAATTCAACCAAATTAAGCGGTGAAACGAAAACCGAAACGTGAAAGAGGGCAACCGCCATATTCGTCTAAGACGTCCGGAATGAGTGAGCGTTGTTATATCAAACAACCGACTTCGATGTGTGGGTGGGCAGGCTGCGCTTGCAATTACAGGATGAATGGCGCTGATACGTGAACCAGCGTGGAAGAACTACACCTCTGTAATCGTTGTCTTGAATATGCATTGATGTCATTGTGGTCGGCTGCTTCTTTGGCTCACCGGTGCTTCGGCTTCTGTTTCGGTTGCGCCGTTAAATTTGCCTGAATTTCTTTACGCCAGTGTAGTTACTCGAGACCACTTTTTCTATATCCAAAAGCTGCAATGGAATCGTCGCATGAACAGCTTCATTCCTTTCGTTTGACATAACCGCCTCACTTCACTAAAATAATAAATTTCACGTTCTTAATTACTGTCCCAATTAAAGTATATCTTTAACAAGCCTATGATGTTTGCCGCTACAGAAAAAGCAATTAATTTTTGAGAATTTTGGGACACATTTTCTGAAACACCCGGTATGGCACATAGTTATTTCAGCATATATAGTTCGGTTGAAAAACATGGCTTGCTCTTCACAGATGCATGCAGAATGTTTGTTAGCGATAGAAAAATCATTTATAGGGGGCGAAGCTCTCTAGGGTGTGGGTCTGTCCCTCCTCTGTAGTAGTAGTAGTAGTAGTAGTAGTAGTAGTAGTAGTAGTAGTAGTAGTAGTAGTTGTAGTAGGTAGGTAGCCACGTATAGTGGAATGTACTCACTCCACGTGATAAAGATGACGATGACGCAGTATAGTGGAATGTACCCACTACACGTGATAACGATGAAGTATAAGCGCGTTCTAGTATAGTGGAATGTACCCACTACACGTGATAACGATGACGATGAGGATTCAGCAGCATTTCAACCCCTGCCCACGGCGTCGCAGTTGAGTATTTTAGGGGCGAAGCTCCTTAGGGTGTGGGTCTGTCCCTCCTCTGTAGTAGTAGTAGTAGTTGTAGTAGGTAGGTAGCCACGTATAGTGGAATGTACCCACTCCACGTGATAAAGATGACGATGACGCAGTATAGTGGAATGTACCGACTACACGTGATAACGATGAAGTATAAGCGCGTTCCAGTATAGTGGAATGTGCCCACTACACGTGATAACGATGACGATGACGCTGGTGACCATGAAGTATAAGCGCGTTCCAGACCACACATTCTCTTTCTGCCATGGATGAAAACGATCGAGCTTCGCCCACTCATCATCATTTCACTTCGTGGATATGGCGTGATTTTTTTTATATAAGGCTACGTGTATTCTACTGATACGCTTTGCAGAAGGTCATCACATAATAGGGCTGCAGCGAATTTGGTAAGAAGGGGTGTGCGAATATTGAGAAATGTTGAATAACGAATTTAATAGAATTCTATTCCCGTTCATAGTGGAATCGAATAGCGCATATAGGTAATACCGAATGGTTTTCGAATACTTTTCGAATAATCAGCTGCGACGAAAAAAAACTCAAAGGAAAAAAATGCTGCAACAGCGAGTGATCATTTTGTATTAAATAGGCATACTCTGAACCTTGGCTGGTTAGTTCATTGAGTTAGTTCATTGAGGTTATCACATCGGCCGTACTTGTTTCTTTTCGATCTTGGTGCTTATATCTTTTCATTTTAATGAAATGCGAACGATTTTATGCGCGTTTTAAAGTAGTGCTCAGTTTTATTTTAGTTCTTTTCTCTATAGTTCTCTGCCTTTCATTTAATGAAGTCTAAAAGCATACGAAGTTAGTGTAACATTTCGTGAAGAAATAAGTCTCCGCCAGGGTCACGCAATTTTATTGCAGGTTTGAACGCTTAGGTAGTCCGCCGCGGTGGAGCAGTAGTTAAGGTGCTCGGCTGCTGACCCGAAGGTCGCGGGTTCGATCCCGGCCGCGGCGGTCGCATTTCGATGGAGGCGGAATGGTTGAGGCCCGTGTACTGTGCGATGTCAGTGCACGTTAAAGAACACCAGATGGTCTAAATTTCCGGAGCCCTCCACTACGGCGTCTCTCATAATCATATCATGGTTTTGGGACGTAAAACCCCAGATATTATTATTATTATTGAACGCTTAGGTGCGGCTTGAATAACGGTTCTCACGATAATCATCACCATCATCATTACCACTATCATAATAATCGTCATCGTCGTCATTATTTTAATCTTCTAATCTTAGCGCTGCGTGTCTATGCTTCATTTACAGATCCTAATTGCGTATACTGAAACTCCACAGCCTGGCTGCATTACTTATGGTTCACATGCTGACTGTAGGCCAAGGCCATATCTTGCATCTGAAGATGCCTTCCGCAGTATGAAAGATAGATCAGTGAACGTGCGTGATCTTGGATTTGTCTATAGGCCATTTTTAAATTTTAGGAATTTTAATAAACTCTCATGTGTTACTTAGGCGGAAGTAGGCCACTTTTTTTTTTAAAAAAGAGGTAAGAATGAAATGAATTTGTTTCATTTTGGCAAGAGGCCCTGTATAACAGATCCTGGCATCACGTTTGCCGTAAGTAGAAGCTAATGTGATGAGTGAAGAATGAGAAAAATAAAGACGGCGTCTCGACATATTTTCTTACGTATGTCTCAATGGGAAATAAGGGGCCTCTTTTTTAGTTTACCGCGGGAAACGCGACAAACTGACGGCGCAAAGAAACGCAGCGTCATGTATGCCTCATGCCTTTACTCAGTAGGTGCCGTCCCGTCAATGTTAAAAGTGCGAGGTTGAGGCCATCAAGGTTTTTCACGACAATATCGGCCGAGAATCCATTATATATTGAATTGCAAGAAATGTTTACTTTGCACGTTTACCACCGCAAAGCCGGGGACGAAAGGCAGGTAGTTGTGAGATGGGCACGTCATCACTTTGTTGTCATTTTAAATGCGAAGCATTTCTTTGCGTACTGTAAGCACTTTTGCGTTTCTATCTACGTATCTATCTATCTATCTATCTATCTATCTATCTATCTATCTAGCCGCCTACGTCTGGGTGCTTTCGTGATCCCTTCCTTAACTTGGGGTAGACCAAAATTTGTATGGGAGAGAAAAAGGTATTGAGGAATATGTCTGGCTGGTCATGACATGAATAACGTAAAAATCCTGTCGCGTACGTCGTCAAACCCTTTCCTGCAGACACGTGTGGCACATACCCGTATACCACGGGCCGCGGTATACGGGTATGCGCCACAGGTGTTTGACAATTTATATCTACCTAGGAGTGGTGAGGACCCACATTAGTCATTTAAATGCGAGAGCGCTAAGAAAAACTGACGTCGACAGCGTTGACCCGACGAATGCAAATATTAATATCAGGGGTCCCAGGAGGAATCGAACCCCAGCAATCTGCGTGGCAATCAAGTGTTCTACCACAGAGCTACGCCAGGTCTCGGAACTGCTTTGGAAATATACACTACCCAATGCAGGTGTAACGTTGATGAAACGTCAATTGTGGCTGCAGTGCTGGCTATCTGATTTCATAAACATTAAATGTTTACTCCTATGAGGCAGGCGTCATATCGGGTGAACGTCAACTGTATACATAAGCGCCATCAACTGTAGTTGGTCCACAAAGAACTATTTAGGGCTACCATTCTCGCAAGCACAAGTGCTGCATATCAGCTTACCGCTTCTGGTGTTGGCAATACCCATGTTTCTGTTTGCATCGTTACGCAACTGTAAATAACTGGTTATATGAAAGATATGCGACTGTTCAACATATGTCTGTGCGTACAACATTTGTACATATCTTTAACGTCATTTTGTAACGTTCAGCTCAATAAAAATTTACAACCCAGTCACCTTGCCTCCGCATGCTTCGCATAACATCGATTCCCATGGTACTTGGGATCTGCCAATTTTTTTCCATACATTGCGAAACTTGTTTTTCTTCTTTCGGGCTCGACCAGTGAGTCGAGGGGAGGGATCTGCAAGGAACCCCTTCACCCCCCCCCCCCTAACAGATAACTCTGCGTACACCGATGGTCCCTCCTATATACAGGGCCTAGCAGCTTTGAAGCCAAATGGAAATAGTGGAAATGCTCACCCCAGTCAAACGGCTGAGAAGTTGTCAAAAAGGCAACAAAAAATCTGAGCGGCAGGGGAGATTGAAGAGGCTGTCATAATTCCAGAGGAAGGAGACAAAAACCTTAGCACTTCCTTCATTTTGCGAACGGAAGCCGAAGTAACTTTCATGACATTTAGAAAGCGCCGGTGAAATCTATTCTTTTGGCCTCACCTGTAGTCACATATCGTGACTTGCCTTGATCTTTGAATCCAGCCTCTCACCCCTCGCCATGGATAGGACGAGCCATCTAGGACCAGCATCGCTGTAAGTTTCCTAAAGTTAGTCAGATTTTACTGCTGCCAAGTGTTAACACACCAGACGGTAATGCACTTATTAATCGCCTCACTCATCGCCCGAACTCTCGCATGGGGAAAACGGCGGCATTGTTTACCACGATTACTGGCAGTTCAGAAGATTCGACTTCCTTCACAACTCCGAAAAAGCGCCACAAATGCATCTTCCCCATTTATCTTTCCATTCCCGGAATACTCAAAAAGTCTGACAAGCCTGTTTCGGCAATATTTCATTTGGCTCAGCCACACCTATTTGGAAATTTTCACGATTACCTTCAAGTTTTTACAGACGCATCTGTACGCAATGGCGGCCGAGGTGGCTCTGTAGCTTTCTTGTGCCCTACGACAAACATCCGGCGGGTGTTTCGTATACCACATCCATCCTCATCAACAACTGCGGAACTAGCTGCGATTGATGCTGCTCTGAAATATGTACAAGAAGAATTAGGAGCATCGAAGGTTATCCTGCTCGCAGACTCTCGTGCTGCCGTTTGCAAATTGTTGAGAACAGACTCCGATGGCCCAATTATGTGCAGCATCGTTAGATCTGCCTCAAAACTTATTACTCGTTGGGTGTCCCTCATTTGCCAGTGGATACCTTCACATTTTGGTATTCCCGGGAAGGAAGAGGCCGATCACCTGGCTTCAAGTTGTGCCCACAACGAGTGTGACTGCCAAGAAATTTCATGCCTGTTTGACAACGCTCGCCTGCTGATCCGCCGACATCTTCTAAAGCAGCACCCCGACCAGCGTGTCGCAAGCGGATTGTTCCCTCCTCGTATTCGTGGTCGTGGATTGCCTCGTCGTGCCATAGCCCTATTATATAAGTTAAAAGTTGGTGCTGTATCAGTGCGCGAACGATTATATCGTCAAGGACGTGCGGGCAGTCCGTTATGTTCGTCGTGTGGCTCCTGCGAGACACTAGAACACATAATTTTAGAGTGTCCCGCATTCGTTGCGCAGCGAGCACTGCTCACGAAGGAATATGGACTTATTGGACTTCGGTGCAGGACCCTTGACGATTGCCTATTCCCGGGAGGATGTGCCACTAGGCGTGACCAGGCCCATCGAGCTCTACTAACTTTCTTAAAGAAAACCGAGTTGGCCTCGCGTTTATAGACATTATTCCATGTGACTACTTATTTGTGATTACGTCTGAGTTATTTGTTTTTTTTTCTCTTCTCTCTCTCCTTTTCTTCCTTCGTGTCTTCCTTTCCTCTGTGCTTCCCTTTCCCGAAGGAGCAAGCAGGCGTTGTGCCCCTCTAGGTGGCAGTTGTCAGCTTTTCCCTCCCTATTTCCTCTGTGTCTTCATATTTTCTATGTATGCAAACCAAATAATAATAATAATAATAATAATAATAATAATAATAATAATAATAATAATAATAATAATAATAATAATAATAATAATAATAATAATAATAATAATTTATATTAGTTTTTCCTATTGATGAGAATTCATCGACACTGGTGCCAAAATTTTATGTGTTTCCATCAAAAATGATGTTGTATGAAGCTCTGTAAGTGCGTTCTACCACCAGTTGTCCCTTGTGTGTATCTGTTATGTAAACGAATGTCGCTCACTTTTTCGTTTATCTGTGGTGTACAGGGTGGACGAAGTTTCATTTGACAGTTTTTCATTGCAATGAATACCATTTCACTGACGAAACTTCGAACACTTCAACACTCCATGAAGTAATCAACGACAGCTGTAGTGCTGCAGCTCTTTATTAGAAAATGACCTGGCGTGATATATGAGTTTAAAAGTGCTAGAGCTATTTTGCCAAACAATAGCCCATAAGCAAGAGGTTAAGAGAACTCAATGAAACAATATATTAAGAAATAAGTGGAATTGTGTCGGCTAGCATTTAAATACATTGAGTGGGATTAGCTATGAATGCGAAAACATGATTGTCCCATTTGTGCTGGGTGCGTTGGGCGTCATCTGAATGAGACACCTGTTGCCACACTCGGTATCTTACCGTATATGGGCCTAGTGTCACGGGCCCAAGCGTCTACTTCAACAGATATTTATCAACGAGCGCGATACCTCACGTTTTCAACTATGGCGTGCTGAGGAACACTGAATGTTTCTCAGCATACCGATTAAGCTACTCATTCTTAATTTCACCCGAGGCCGCATGGGTACAGCGACCCTTACGGCTTCAAAAAAAAAAAAAAGATTTCAAACTGAGCGAGTTAGTGAATATTCATTTTACGCAAAGCACGAACAGGCAGACGCAGAAGAAGACTGACTGGATGAGCTCTCACATACAAATGGAATATTTCATTAAAATTATAATACGCGCGTACATAATACCTCACGGTCAGCTCATGTCAAATGAGTGCGCCCTGCATGTCAAGAAATTATGAATGAGTGAAGGAAAACAAGAGCCCTTATACTTTAACTGTGGCAAGACATTTAACTCGCGATGATGCAAATCTGCAGAATTCATGTAGGCTATCGTGCTGCCTTGTTCTGCCGTCAATGTCTGTTCACTCCACCTCTTCTCTACTATGACAAGAGAACGTTCCAGAGGAGTAATGAATACGAAACGAAGGCAGTATGATAAGCACAATGCACAGCAACTGTAGTTCACACGTTGATATGTCGACTCGGCGCTGTAGCGCATTTTCTTTTGCTTTTTCTAAAGGTTTAATTTACGAAGTCTCTACTTTGGCTCACTGGCTATCCAAGCCAACGGATTCTTGTTATAGATTTGCAACTGCTTAAATACAACTGCCTTCTAAATTTTTATTCTGGGTGCGTCTTGTTGAACCACTCCAGGCATTCTTGCGCGGACACTTTTCCACCGTAGCCTCTGACTCTTATATCGTACGCATGGTACTGCGTGTCTGAAAAGTTAAAAGATTTCATTAGCTCTTTGCACAAAGAAAGAAATGCGACTACGTGATCAAGCAACATTCTGAAGTCGGTTTGGTCGAGTTATGCACGATGACTCTGCTATTGCAAAAAGTCATGGCGTTATGCCTGCGCTTCCCTCTTCGTGGCCTCCGCAATCAATTCCCGTAGCGCGCCATCGGGCTGCGGAAGCGGATCACTGAGGCCACATAGAAAGAAGAGCGTGGTTGAGATCTGCTCCACCAGGTGCCGCATGGACCCCAGGTTGTCACAAGAAAAGAGCCCGCCCTTTCACTGAACTCATTCGATTAATGTTCATGAAGTATCCTGACCGTTAATAGTCCATTATACTAACTAAACGTATGGTCCGATATCATACGTATCTTTATCAACTGTTAACTTGAACCATTACCTCCAATTTGTAAGGGGTTTTATTTCTTATTGGGGTTTCATAACGCTAGAACCAACGCTTAACTTTCGTTTGGCTGCGGGCGAGTTCCGCTTTTCTTCTTGAAAAACACAATGTCGCTAGGTGATAGCGCCGTAAAAATGTGCTAGACAACAACGCGCCTTCATGGGCGCATAAACGGTAGTGCGAAGCGTTTTAGTTCTGCTCCCTGTGGTAGCCCCTTTTCTCCCTCATATGTAGTTACTACACTTCCATTAAGACCACAAATAACTTAGTCTATACTTTTCTTAACTTGACATTTATTATAGAGAACTAATGAAACAGAGAGACAGTGAAGCCAAGGAAAGTACAGAGGACATTATTTGCGGTTTTCTTAACTGTAGTGTAATGGTTCCCGCTTATCTTGAAAGCAATTAAAGTGCACGACAGATGCCCCTTTCGGTCAGTGGGATACGAACTCACAACCTTCGCATTATGCGTCCGATGCTCTACCATGTGAGCTACGATGGAGGGCGCTCCCTCGCTCACTTTCCTGTAGAGCATTTCTGTGTGGTTAATGCCTGAGTGAGTTAGCCAGCGCCACTCATAGCCCGGGCAGCGAGTGAGGAGCACACTTGCTTTCAAGAGGGCGTCATGGGGAACGTGATTTTCTCACGAGGTGACGGCTGACCAACAAATCCTCCAGTGCTACCTAAGGCATCACGTGTGCCGCGGCGAATCTCTCGCTATGAAAGTACGAAAGAAGGAGAACTGACCGACGGGCTCGTTTTTTTTTTTTTTTTTTGTATTATACGCAGCCATGCGTTCGGCAAAAGATGTCGCGCTCACTCAGCGTCATTCAAGCAATATATTTTGCGTTTAGCACTCGCTCGGGCTCAGAGTCACGAACATTTCACTCAACCGATTTCACTCGGACTCAGATTCAGTAAAACGTTTGTCAGCCAGACTCACTCGGACTGATACTCACGGCTTGATCTGGGTATGAGTGATTCAGAGTGAACTGATGAGTGAGTTTGCCGACCTATGTACAGAAATAATGAAACCGACAGTCAGATTAACCAAGATTAGCTGCAGTGTAATGATTTTCACTTAAAAATTGGAAGAGGGAGCGCCTTCGACGTAGCTCAAATGGTAGAGCATCGGATGTGTAATTCGAAGGTTGGGGGGTTCGAATCCCACCGACGGAAAGGGTGGTTTTTCGTACACTTAATTTTTTTTCAATTTAGGAGAGAAGCATAAAGCTCTAGTTAAGAAAAACACAAATAATGTCGTGTTTGCTTTCCTTGGCTGTGGCTGAAATATCTGTCGGCTTCATTAGTTGTGTATAATACAGAAAAACGAGCCCCTTGGGCAATACCCCTTTCTGGCTTTATATAGTGGTATGGAGAACTGGCCGTAACGACTGAGGAGTACAAAGTGGCCTCAAACCTTTTTCCAATTTAAAGGGAAAATTCGGCAGATCCCACACCATGTGGGGATCGGTTCCATGCGAAGCAGTCAGCCAGCACTTCTGTGCGGCATTCTTTAGCTTCGAGCCAGGTGTTACAAGGTGAATCGACGTGTTTTCGTAAATGTAGGAGTTGTGTGCACATATTGGGCTTACCAGGAGCGCCGAATACACTGGCGTTGAAGTGGTAACTTATGGCCTGACGTAGTATCAGCACTCCCTCTAGGGCGCAGAAGTCTATGTTATCGACACAAAGTGCGCGCTACGGTACGACGATGTGAATATCACAAGTAACTTTCGTTCGCGTATTCCACCGGGGTTGAGCAACGCTTCAATGTAGCTTGCTAAATCAAGGAACAAAAATGAAATGTTTATTAGACTGTTATAAAAGCGGAGCCAACACTGCAACCACAATTGATGTCAAGTCCGCCGCGGTGGAGCAGTAGTTATGGGGCTCGGCTGCTGACTCGAAGGTCGCGGGTTCGATCCCGGCCGCGGCGGTCGCATTTTGATGGAGGTGTAATGGTAGAGGCCAGTTTGCTGTGCGATGTCAGTGCACGTTTAAGAACACGAGATGGTCAAAATTTACGAAGCCCTCCCCCCTACTAGGGCGTCTCGCATAATCATATCTTGTATTTGGAACATAAAAACCCCCAGATATTATTATTATTATTATTATTATTATTATTATTATTATTATTATTATTATTGTTATTAGAATTGACGTCAAGCCGACATGACGCCTGCATCATAGGAGTACATGCGTAGTGCTTATTGCTTTTGTTATAGAATTAGATAGCCAGCATACAACTACCATTTATGTTGCTTGCTTGCTTGCTTGTTCCTGTATACTTGGCTCTTACCCACTTCGGGGGATTGGCCATGAAGCCGGCGGTTAATATAAGGGGAAATATTTAATTTTGAAAAGGGATGTGAAGGAAATCGATCGCCACTGGAATAACAACAATTTTAAGAATGACCGGACTATATACAAAAAATACAATAATATGGAAATCAATGAACTCCGGCACCTAAACAAGGTCTTTTTCCCAAGCAGTTTCTACAGCTGGCGTGGCTCTGCGGTAAAATACTTGACTGTCACGCAGGATGCTTGGGTTCGATTCCTGTTTGGATCCTAATTTTTATTCTATGCGTTCTTCAGGTCTACGCTGCCAGTGTCGGTTTTTCTTAACGCTCTCGCATTTAAATTAGCAATGTCTGTTCTCGCCGTTCCTGGGTGGATATAAACTCTCAATCACCTGTGGCGCGTACCCGTATACCACGGCCCGTGGTATGTGCCACACATGTCCGGAGGAAAGGGTTTGACGACGTGCGCGGGTGTCATCACCAGACAGTCATAATCGTCAAGCCCTCTCACCATCCTAAGCCAGTTTTGGTATACACCATGTTAAGGAGGCGATCAAGAGGGCACCAAGACGTAGGCGGCCATATAGATAGATAGAGACGCGCAAAGTGCCTTGGGTTCTCCAACAAATGCTTCGCATTTAAGAAATTCGGCAGATCCTACGCATTATGGGAATCAATTCACGCGAAGGAGTCAGCCAGTGGCAGCATATTTCGGATTTCTCGCTTTGAGCCAAGCTTTACGAGGTGTTTCGACGTCTTCGTGTGAACTGAGTATCTGTGCCCATATCATGCGCTTACCTGGCACGCCGAGTAAACTGGTGCGTAAAGGGTAGTTCATGATCCGACGTAACGTGGGCACTCACGCTAGAGCACAGACGGGAGTTTCATCGCAACGAAGCGCTATGAGCGATGATGCACATATCGTACCAAGCAGTCGTATGCTTGTTGGCGCTACGCTAGATTATAGACCTTATGCAAAATTGCTGCCATCTGTCGGACGTTTGACGAAGCTACCAATTCGGCGCCATGTTGGGAGGCTTGTGCCCAAATTGTACCGCTGTCACGGCTATAACCTCTAGCTTGTATCTGCTTTGATAGTAATATATAGGGGCATAAAAATGTCAGACGAATATGTAAGGACTCGTACACGTTACCGGCATTTCCCAGTCACAGTTATTACGAGTGAAGTTGGGAGCTTTGACAGTTATTACGTGTAAAAAACAGCCTAACAACGAGAATGAAGCTACAATCCGCCATCATCGTTGAGAATGAATCTGTACGCTATACGACATAATTTTGCATGTTTGGCGGAGGGTTGGACGGAGGCTTTGGCGCGCGACACGGCTAGGCACAGCGATGACGGTAAGAAGGTGCTATTGACCCATTTAAAAGCGTATTTAGGAGATTTTAGGAGAACCTGATATGTGCATTTTTGGAGAATAAATTAAAATAAAGAAGGAAGGGAGGGGAGGGGCGGTATGGAAATCGGGGCCACGCCTCTGATCTTGTCAGTGATATAGCGTATGAAATGCTTGAAAAATACGCATAGTGAAACACGCGCGCGAGGCGTCCCACCAAAGGCTACCTTGTTAAACCCCACAATCAAAAACAAGCACCACCACACTCCGGCCCAATGGGTCCGTTCACTGAGAATCGATGGCGCGTATGAGCTACCTGTTTAACATGTATTGTTATGGTAATGTAATAAGCAAGTAATGTCTATTGCAGCGCAGGCAGGCGCTAGTACCCGCAGTGCAGCTTTGAAGCTCGCACACGAAGCCAGTTTGTCTGTGCCTGCAAGCACACGGAGCGAAAGCGGTCTCGTTGCGGCATGACACGCAAGAGTGTTCACTGATGAGTGCCGTGGCTGTCACATACCGCATCCACTAAGAACGGCGAACGTAAACACGGCGTTGGTCGTAAGCAATAGCCGAAGCAACGGAACGATCTGCCGCTTCTCCTTGACCGCGAGGAAATCTAATAACTTGGAGTTCAGTTTCCTGCGAACCTTTCTTCAACAATTGAAAGACGTGGCGCAAGGTTACAACTTAGAAGAGAGAAGAAGAGAGAAGAAGAAAGAACGCCATGGCGTTCTTTCTGTCTCTTCTTCTCTCTCTTCTAAGTTGTAACCTTGCGCCATAGTCTTTCAAGTTAACGATGTACCAACTGGCCCAACATAACGTACTGTTAACCTTTCTTCAGCTATTCCAGTTTCGTATCAGCCGCCACACGTTGATACGTACGTTCCGTGCGTGCACAAGCGGAGCGCGGTAGCCTTCAACATGGCGGAAATGCGCGCGGCGGCCGCTAGATGGCACCAGATTTTGCATAAGGTCTATAGCTTGAGGTTTCATAGATATGCAATTTAAGTTACATAGATATAAAATAGAATAGCCGACTCTGCCACGCCAATCGGCGTTGGCCTTACATGACGCTTCTACAGGGTCTTTTTACGAAGAAGTTTGAAGTACTGCAATGGCTCTGTAGTAGAATAGTTGACCGCTTTGCTATGGTGGCTAGAGAGGGAGGTGTCAGCATCGGCGGGGCTGCGCCATGAAAGTCGGTGCAGCACTTTTATTGCGATAGCAATTATATTGTTGCGGTGTTGCAGCCATCACGACGGTGTTGTGAGGGAAGAGGATGAGGACGACGTGTTCTGGGGAAACACAGCCACCATATTCACTGTCGGACTATTTTCCTGTGTGTAAATATCTTGTAAATATCATCGCAACATTTTGGTGGAGGTGCTGGATACGACGCAAGACGGAACTTCGCAGCGGTCGTGTCCTGGACAGCCCCGCAATGTCGACAGAAGGAAATTCTGGTACTCCTGCTTCGACCGCGACTCCGGGCCAGCCGGTACAGCCGGTCGTACTGACTCAGCCGCGCGATCCCGGTAACTTCTGCGGTACAATGTTTACGTCGATGACTGGATTGCGAAGTATGAGCGTTTGGCAGCGGTCTATCGGTGGGACCCGGCAATGATGCTGGCCAACGTTGCCTTCTATCTCTGCGAAACGGCAGGCGTGTGGTTTCAGGCTCATGAGGCAGATATAACTAGTTGGGATGCCTGTAAGCAGAAGCTCCGTGACATTTTTGGTAGACCGACCAGGTGCCAGCGAGCCACTTCTAAAGATCTCTCCAGTCGGGCTCAAACTTCTACTGAAGCCTATGTGTCGTACATACACTCTAAAAAAAAGGAGTCAAAAAGAGGGTCAAAACACCGTGATTCCTTTCGGGTAGTCACTTGACCCCTTTTGAAAGGTAGAGGTAGAGAAAGAGAGTTAGCATTTTTAAAGGATCGAGTCAGAACACTCTCGTGGAGAGCCTTTAGATTGGCTTCCGGGATGAAGGCGCCGCCGTACACGCCATACATATCGCGCGTTTGCCGTTCGGCGTTGTTGTGGAGGGGCCGCGAGCCCCGACTGCCCCGACGCCAAAGTGTCGCCGCCGGCGCGGCGCCTCCGCCCTCCGCCGCCTGCTCTGTCCCTCTCCTCCGTCTTTTGGAATGCGTGGCGTTGGTTGTGCTGGTCGCTGGTCGCGTGTCTTGTAGTTTTCAGTTCGAGCGAACATGCGTATCTTCGGTGATGCACGCCAGGCTCCGTGCTCGAAGTGACGCTTGGAGTCAGGAATATTTATGGAGCAGCGGACACGGACAACGTGCGCCTGTTAACGGTGAGTGTACTGCTTTCGTATGTACTAATTGCAGAGCTTTAGCTGGGCGTCTGCAGCAGCTCTGCGGAAGTAGGCTGGCAGCCATGTACAACAGTAGCCTGCGTCCGCGGGGCTGTTGCAGATGCCCAATTAAAACTTACTAACGAGCTGAGACCGCTATGCGCGTTGTTGTGTAAGTGATTGCATCACTCATTTCACGTATCAAGGGCGATTATTTTCTGATCGCACATTCTGTCTGCACTGATGAAGGTGCTCGATATCGTTTCAAGATGCGCTTTAGTCTACGTCATAATAACAGTCCGTCGATACTCGAGTGTGCAGCGTGCTTCCGCGCGTGTAAACATGAAAAAAAAAAAAAAGAAGTCTGTGTACAGGACACATAGACGCACTGCATATAATGGCTTTTGTTGGCCTAAAGTTTGAGGTGCAGATATAGTATGATGCTTTCAGCACGTACGCGGTAGTCGCTTAAATGTTTAGGACTCACCTCGCCGGTAACGGGAAAAGCTCTAGACTTTCTACGGCGCACGTTGTTGCGGCCGCCGCCGTGCGCACTTTTCCCTCGTTTTCTGTTTGCTCTTTTCGTGCTTTGCCTACATCTGGGATGACGTTCGGAGTTATAACAGAATCGAGAGAGTATACGTGGCTGTGGGTGCTATGTGCGGTAATTCGAGCATATGCCATGTCTGATGTCAACGTAGACCGCGTCCGCTCGCGTTGGTGTCGTTCGGGCGTTCGTACTGCACGTGTTTAACTGAGTACGAGTATTTAGGGACGGGTTCCGTTTGCAAAACACGCGGTCAGTAACCGCTCACGCCGTGCCTCTGACTTCCGGAGTATGGGCTTGGTTGTCGGAATATGCCGGCGCAAAGCCGGGCTTATTCTGAAAGCAAATTTTGAAGCGATTTCTCAGAAAAGAAGTGCTTGCATTTTTGCATAGCCACTTCCTATTGCGAAACGAGGTCCCCGCCTTTTTTTACGTGAAAATTTCTTTTCATTGCGAAATTATTTAAAACGACACACTTGTGTCAGATTTGTGTACAGTAACGGTGTGTTGAACAAAGGGTGGTTTACATAAAACTAATGAGCCTGTGTGTGTTTGTGTGTTGGTTATTCCCAGAATCCCGGATCGCTTCTCCCCTTCACTCCAGTTGACAGCCACACTCGGGGAAACGAAGGTGTCGCTATGGTCTGGCACCTCACCATTAGTGATGGGAAAATCAACAGCGGCGTTCGCCCTGTGAACGAGGCAGTCGGTCCCGTATTTCCTTTGGTTGGACATGACGACGTAGGAAAAGAGGTGAGTGGCACCCACGCAAAGGAGCCTAAAACAATTGCCTTTGTTGTTTAAAAAAAGCTCACATCATCTTGTGCGGCAAGTTTGTCACCAAGTGACATCTCAGAAAAGCTACTATTTGAAAGTTGTTTTACACGAGAACGGTAAAAAGCACGGTCCCTTACCATGCCTGTTTGCATTTGTTGCTTTGTTGTGAGCCTTCATTATGTCTGTGTAAATCACTTATTGTGTAGGTATTGCAAGCTCTTACTACGATTCCGTTTTCTCATCATGATATCACGTTCTTCTTTTCAGGTACCATTTTTCATGGCTGCTCACGCTGAACAGGAGCGACAACATAGCAAGTCACAAGTCAGCTTCCTCCAGGCGTCATGACTGATTTATTCATAATTATAAGGAATAAATATGGAATAAATATGATGCCGATCATAAATATTATGCCGATATCTGCAGTTTATTTTGCACAAAATGACACTATGCACATCACAGTCTCACCAAATTTGGTTGCCTATACTCATACAAGCATGTAAGTTAGGAATACCTCAACTGCTTGATTGGAAATAAGAGACCATCTCTTCGGGCTTTCTATGTTACTCTGCTGGAAATGGTGTGTTTTGACGAGTTTTATTAAAATAAAGCTAAAATTGAACTATTCTTTTTTTGCAGTCGCTGGGCAGAACGGCAAGTATTATTGGAGTTGCTTAAAATGAATACTGCATTATTTACAACAGTATCGCGCAAAACTAGAGCAAGGGTCAATTGAGTAGCTTAAAATAGCCGTAGAGTCGCTTGACGCTTCTGTGGATGTCGTTTGACCCACGTAGGGAGCTTCACCGGCAAGAGTCGTCTGACTGCCTCAGAAGTGGTAGTGTGATCCTGCGCATAAGAGTCCGTTCACTCTTTCTAAGAGGGTCCGGGGACCAGGGTTGCCGTTGGGTGAACATGAAAAGGCGCCAGAACTGACGCCAAAAGTAGCCAATGTAGCCATGTCATTTGGTGTTATCGCCGAATTTCTAGCCAAATAGAACAGAAGCGGTATTATCAACAGTCTTTACTATTGATGAATAAGTAAAACCATTTTGAATAAGTAAAACCACAAGTTGAAGAAAGAGCCATGGCGCCAACTGGAAGTTTTCGTCGCCAACGGGGTTAAAAAGTAGCCAATTTGGCGCAAAGTAGCCACCAACGGCAACCCTGCCGGGGACTCTCCTAGAGCTCGTCTACTCTGACCCACCAAGAGAGTCACCGTTCCTCTTTAAATACGAATGGTGCCACATATACGTGGCAAGTCAGAACTATCCGAAAAGAGTCACACATACTCTTTTTTTCTTAGAGTGTAGCACACGCCTAGTTTGGCTCCGTATTTTCCTCTTCATTGCTAAGAAAAGTTGTCCGCAACTGTAGCAGCGTTGGATATCATCTGTATGAGAAACTTGTTGCTGCAATCTGTACCTTAACATACACGACCCTAGTGGCACGCGCACTAACACCGACTTCAAGAGGTATTTGAGAAGGAGCGCGATACCCCACATTTTCAACTCTGGAGTGCTGAGGAACGCCAAAAGCGAGGTTCCTCAGGCCATGCTGTCGCAGATGCATGATTGCCTCTGCATCAGCATGGGCACACCAATCCTTAAGTGTTAAAGAAAGCAATTTAGATGGTGAACAGCGCGAGTATACGCATTCATTTTACGTGAAGCAAAGCGCGTATAGACAGACGGCAGAATACATGACGAGCGTTCACTTAGGACTAGAAAGCTTGAACCAAAAAAGACATAGATAGGTAATATTTCACGGCTAGTGCAGCTCTCTACATGGTGTTATGTTTCATTAAGGGATTACCTGGAGGAGACTGTGTGCTGTTTTCAGTAAACGGTCACACGAAATTCAACTCATGATGTTGCAAATTAAAAAAAAATCATTCTATCTTGTTCGGCCATCGTTTTCTGTTCACTGTATATACCTCTACTATACTTCGGAAAAAGGAAGCTCCAGAAAAATAATTATTGAAACAGAGGTGAATGCTGTATGACAGGCGGAACGCCGAGCCGTTGAAGTTCGCTCGTTAATGTGTCAACTAGTGGCTGATTTTCGCTTTTTTTTTAATGGTTTGTTTATTAGGTCCTTACTTTGATTTACTGGTTACCCAAACCAACGGATTCTCCCTATATTGTTGCAACTACCAGAATACAACTTCCTTGTAAAGGTTTCTTCGGGGTACATGTCCTTAAACCACTTCAGGCATTCCGGAGCGGATTCACTTCCACCATAGCCTTTTACTCTTATATCGTACGCATGATATTCCAGGCCTAAAAATGAAAAAGATATTCATGATTGTTTTACACAGCCAAAAGAAATGTGTCTACGTGCACAAGGGAAATTCGAAAGTTTGTTCGATTGAGGCCCGTAGCTAGGGTGGGGGGGTGGGGGGGGGGGGGGGGGCTGGGGGCCCGGGCCCGGGCCTGTCCCCGTAATTCGGATGGTGAGGGTTGTTTGACGCAGGAGAAATAATCAAAATAGGTTTTTTCAAGGCCTTCAACAAGCGAAACAGCGAACCCACTTTTGTGCCTCCAGATTTGGGATTCTATCAACTATGAAACTGTTAAGCATCCCCCCATATTTATTTGAACGACACTTTATTTACCTTATATAACTGAAGCATCCAATTACCACCCTCAGCTTCCGCACACATTGCTTGCAGTCAGGATGCAGTTCAGCTAAGGGTATTCAAATATTTTAACATATGACGAGCTGCGCGGTTGTTATTTTCCTCGCGGAACGATCCCCGGATGTCTCATTGCTGGTTAATGGGTGTGGCATTTGGCTCAAGGTCATTTAATTGAAGATCCACGACAACAGTAGATTAAAGCGTTTGATGTTTAAAAAGCTGCGCACCATTTGTCTCCACGAAGATGGGTAACCGGCGGCGCTAACGGTTGCACTCCGGTCTCTGTTTTCGTCGCCGTTCTTTATGAGCGCGCTGATCTTCGGGCGTTCTCTGAATGCGCGGTCACCCCATATTTGTGTGGACGTCCGTTCCAATTCAGCACGTAGACTTGAATGACGTGCCAGTACACGAACTAGAGGGTCGTAGGGGTTTCTAGATCTTGTCCTGAACAAGGCTGTTATTACACTACTACGAAATTCAACGTAGCCTCCAAAGAAATCGAACGTGTTCGCCCATTTTACGTTTGTTTTTGGCCACGGTTGCAAGATATTGCCATAGTTCAGATGTATATGCATGGCGCTAGCGTGAGTGTGTAGCCCAGTACTTAAGACACTTGAATTCGAAGTATAAGGGTCCAGCTTCAAACACCAGAACCGCTAAGAAAATTTGTTTCTTTCTAATGCTCTATTTTCTCCCGCCGCAGCGTCGCGGCACCAGCGCTTCCAATTTAAGGCTTCAAAATGCTTCAGAATACACCATTGCTCCACCCGACGCGGCACGCCCGTCAGTTTTCGTGCTGGATGAGGCATCCAAGGTGTAGAATAAAGATGTCTTCGCCGGTTAGTGGAAAAGAACAAATGTTTAATGACTCAGAAAACAAAACGCGTCCATGCTAGGCAAACGTGCCTTTTGGCACACCCTGCGCGAGCTCTCCTCTCGTGCCCACGCTTCGTTCTCTTTTCTTCGATATATATTTTACACACTCCGGGCCCTGAGGTGAATAGTTCGAGTGGGTACAATCGTTGAACGGGTCGGATAACTTCACCTTAACGGCTCACAAGTGCAGAATTAAGAAAGACTAGGTTCACTTGCTTAAAAACACTATTTACACTTGCTTAGCACCACAATTAATAACCGGCTTGACGAAACCCACTTTTGTAATGATCGGATGACCTGGAGTCATGCACACGATCACACCGACGAGGCGCTCCTGGTGCACTTGCCGCCTTTGCTCAAAACCGAGCACACGTCAAACACTTTCCAATTTCACGTTTTACCACGTGTATGGCCCTCACCACCCAAAAGAAGCACGGATTTCGGCTAACTTTGCTCAAACAGCTCGGTGAGCAGGCACAACGATGCGGTGAGTTTCCGGTTCGGCAGTAGGACCGGTGTTTTCTTGCCGCGCATGAGATGAGCGTCCTCAAGACGTGTTCGCATCTTCACAGTACGCTTGTCGTCGATGAATGGGTCCTTGTCCTGCAAAGGAAACGCAGGACGAGGACCCCCCCAAAAAAAAAAAAAAAAAAAGCCGGTGCAAACAATTTTCATGATGACACTACCAGCTTCGTCTCTAAGCTTGGGAATTACATCTTCAATATTCAGCAGCGTGACAATATCTAGTGATTTCTTATGTTTTGCGCGCCAAGCTAGGATATGAATATGAAGGAGACCGTAGAGGAGGGCGGCAGATTAATTTTGGCCACCGGGGGCTCTCTAACGTGTACAGGGGTTATCTTGGACTTCGTTCGACGCCTTCGATGTGCAGCCTAGATGTGAACCTGCGTTCCAGAGCATAGCTATGCGATAACTGGCATGCAAGGTGCCATCGTGGGTACTGCAGCAGCTTGTAGGTGCACATAGTTAAACGGAGACCAGAGCTCCCTGCTGTGATTGTATGCCTCGTCTGGCCGTCTGTCAAAATTATATTTTCTCTACTATGGCATACATGGTGTTTCCTGCATAACACATAATACAGGCTCGTTTCGGTTCCCTAAAATGGGTGCGTCAACTGTTGTAATCGCTAAACAAGGTGCTGCGCAAAGGAAACACGGACAGGGAAGTGAACGAGGACGGGCGCAGACCCGCGGCTGGATTTTATTGAGAAGAAAAAATTGCGTCATCTCCCGCTAAAGGGAATGATGTGTGGATGCGAAGCAGCGGAGAGATGGTTAGCTTTACCGGGAGATTGTGTAATTTTATTGTAATTTGAAGACGACGATCTTGTGGTCGGTGAAGTGTAGCGTCAAGGGTTGCTTTTCCAGAGTTTTCATTGTGAAGTTTGCGAAGATCAGGTTTACCATAAAGGTGGTCGGTTTTTTATGGTCGTAGGAAATGCATCGCAACGAGTAACGTCTAGCATGTGGTGGACCAGCCAATCGTTCGTCGTTATATCCCCGTCGAAATCACCCGCAAGTACGAAGGGCGCGTGTCTGTATGTCTGTGTGTACCCTGCCATTCGACGGGCTCCCTGGAGATGTTGGGTGCGAGATACATTGTCATGATTACGATGTTGTTGTCAAAGTAGAGTCTAACGGCCGAGTGTTCTCCGTTGTGTCCCTGGCCGGCAGGTTGTAGATCTAAGGCTTTTGCGTAGAGATGGCGTTTGACGTACGTACATGGCGACACCACCGGCAGGATGTTCTGCCTCTTCAGTACACACGATCGCTTCGTAGCCGTTGATCGTCGGTCTTGCGTCGTTCCACGTTTCTGTGAGACAGAACACGCCTGCTTTGGTTAGGACGCGATCACGTTCGATATCTCTGGCGTGTGCGTTGAGGGACCGGCTGTTTAGCAGTGCTATAGTGAACTCCGTTTCGGGGTCGACGTCTTCTCGGAAAGCGCGGAGGTAACGCTGAGTGACGATGTCGAGACGATGGTTGTCGAGGCGTTTCAATTCGTTGATCATGTTGTTGTCCACGTTGTCGTTCTTGTAGTAGAAGCGATGGTCACCGGCAGCGTTAGTCAGGTAGAGGTTCTGAATGTTGGTGCACCTGCTTAAGGCAACATAAACGAGTTTCTGTGGGTGCGTCTTCGAGTATTCGTATACGATGGAAGAGTAGGTTCCTCCCGGGGACTTGTGTATGGTTATGGCGCTCGCCTGGACGAGGGGGAATTGTGCTCGTTTGCCCGCGACACCGCTGTTGCGGTGGATCGTCAACGTGACGTGGCGCGGTTCTATGGGTATCCACGTCGTGTCAACGTCATAGCCCAAATGTTTCGCCTCGCTCACTGCGTGGTTGGAGCGAAGTCGACTGAGCTTCCCCGTTGTGGGAACGTCGAACTGTAACCACAATCGTTTGGGAAACGCGTCTTCTTCGTCTAGATCGCGGCGCTGCACAAGAGAGAATGAGGGCGCGCGCGCTCCGTCATATTCATACCGCGGAACTACTGTGGCACCCCCAGCGGATTATGCAGCTGTCGCACCACCTGTCGTGCGCGCCGCTCTGTAGAGTAGAGGATCCCTGGAGGAGAGGACAGGGGGGACCGTAGGAGAGGAGAGAGGGGGGAGGGGACGCGCGTGCGCTCTGGGGATGTGGGACACGGGCGCCGCTCCTTAGAGTAGAAGATTCCTAGAGTAGAGAAAGGGGGTGAGCGTAGGAGAGGATAGGGGGAGGGGACGCGCATGCGGTGTGGGGGGGTGTGGGACGCGGGCGCCTCTCCGTAGAGTAGAGGATTCCTAGAGGAGAGAAAGGGGGGAGCGTAGGAGAGAGAGGGGGAGGGGGACGCGCATGCGCTGTGGTGGTGTGGGACGCGGGAAGGAGGGACGGACTAAGCCCCCTCCAAACACATACAAGCAAGATCAAGGAATGGGGTCAACCTGGGCGACAGACACCACCTGCCTAGCCATTGCTAAGCAGCCTCTCTGTGCTTTCGGCCATGACTCTGATGACTGTGGTAGTGGTTGACGGCCTTCATATTACTACAGTGTTCTGGTTCGCATAATGGGTGCTTCCCTACTTCATGAAAGTGGCCGGACGCGGGACGGGGGGACACGGGACGCGGGAGGGACGGACAGAGCCCCGAGCATAAGATGCTTCGGATCTAAAATTGGGGACCCTTAAGCTTCGCCTTTAAGAGTTGAACGCGATCGCGATATCCTGTCCCTAGTGCGTACTTCAATCACTTACTGCATACTATGTAATGGGCAGCATGCTTTAAACCCCGAGCAATTATGCGCGGGAAATGCGGGAAATGTTTTCGAACTTGCTATGCACCCACTACGTGATCTTAAGGGAATACGCGCAGTAATGTGTGTGCCTTTTGTAATGGGTGGATGGCTTTGAACCACAATGTCGTTATGATATTCACATCTTCTGACGCCCGATGGCAATGTAGGCTTGTACCCCGCATGATTACTGCGATATTGATGTATTGTGACGCCTGTATGCAGGACGCGTGTGTTTATAAAGCATGAAAGTTATTTTCACTGCATTTCCAAGCAGAGGAAGTTACTTTACATGTAATACCAAGCAGAAGCTTGGCTGTGTGGTAGAACACCTGCTTTCCCCGCAAACGGCCTGGGTTCGATCCTCATTCGGACCCGGAAATTTTTATTATTTATTTTATTTGCATCTTTCTCCATTTTACGGTCACGGACATGATGATGATTTTTCGCTCACGACCAACGACGCCGACACCGACGCCGAGGCCGAGGCCAGAATTTCTGCGAAACGAGCTCTTTAACGCTATCGCGTTCAAACGCATATTTATACGACACAAATCACAAATTCATCTACGCGCGTCCGAGAAACAAAACCTACTTTCTTTATGATACAGTCTTATGGAGGTATCACTGACGCAAATGTCTTTTTTTTCGTCATGAAGATTTGTGTCGTATAAATATGCGTTTTCTTCACAATAAAATCCAGTCGCGAGTCTGCGTACGTCCTCGTTCACTTCTTGTCCGCGTTCCCTTTGCGCAGCACCTTATTTAACGATGTACGACCGACTCACCCAGCAACATGCATTACTGATGTGATCGCATAGGATCAGTCAGGTTAAACTTTCGACTGAAATATTGGGGTAAATTATGCACCGCGCGCTAGCAGTGCCTTATGACTAGGGCTCCATGTTTTGGGATAAAACCGAAAAAAAAAATCCGATAGAGACTCGCCGGTAAAATTATTGACAGTTTGGATTTATCCGATAAACTCCGATTTTACAGGGACATTTTCAACATTCAAAGGACATTTTCAAAGCTGACAATCATGAATCGAAAGGAGAGCACCTCCATCAGCCGCATCAATCTCGTAAAGTATGCTCGCGGCTAATACAAGTTTTAAGGTTGTAATACGAAAAATGCCCCCACCTCCCCGAAGGGAATCGTGAGGAAATGCGAATGCATTTCTTGCGCCGACACCGACTTCTGCCATCGCCTTGAGAGGCGCCCAGCCAGCGAATGGTCGAGAGTGAGGCGCGAGCGGACGGGAGAGTGGGGCGCAGGGAGGAGAGAGAGCGAACGGCGAGAGAAGGAGCGGCGAAGCTCTGCACCTACCCTCTCCTACACTCTCTCGCACCACATGCTCCGGTTGCTTGGGGCGAGGATAAGCGCGCGCGCCCGCAGCTGTTGCTATGGGAGTGGGAGTGAGAGCGGAGAGATAACACCTGCCGGCGCACGGAGGCCGCCGCGGACAACGCCAACGCCGCACGACGCCGGATGCCTGACATAGCCCGACTAAGAAATGCATTCGCATTTAAAAATGTTGGTGCCTTTTATTGAGTTATTTGTGCTTGTGTGTATATGTGGCAGCGCGTTCCAACCTGCCGGACATCGAAAATACATTCAGTGTGTTCTCATGTTTCCGTGAGCAGATATCATTTCATGTAAGATTTCGAAGGGTTGAGAATAATAATAATATTAATAGGTCCTTTATTTTCATCCTCAAGATGAGCGAAGCTGCGACAAAAAGCTGAGAAACAGCTTGGCTAGCTCCGGCCCCCCCAAAAAGTACACTAACAGCAATGCACATCAGCAGCCTTATTAAAATAAAAGGTTAAACGAACAGGAAGTGAAGAAAAATGAAAGGTTGGAAAAACAAGATTATCAGCAACAACGCAGCGTGCTTTTATTGGAAATAAAATCAATAAGAAGGCATTTCAACAATTTATAAAGCAAAATTAAACACCTAATATCGGAGTACTGGAGATGTACGAAAAATAAACTCCCATAACCACCGCATTTCCTCCAAAAAATAAACTCCGAAAAACACCCTCCGAATTTTAAGTAAATTAAACTCGGAAAACACGGAGCCCTACTTATGACCATGTAGCAGCATACTCTCCAGAAATGCTGTAGGCATCAATGTGGGATACCATGTTTGCAACAAAGAATTTTCAAATGAATAGAACTATATAATTTGATAATCTACTGATTTTTCATTAAGGCTGTATCAAGCAAGCTAGTGTCAAGTCTACTAGTTTTCATTAAGGCTGTATCAAAAAAGAAAGCGAGCCCTCGAAATTTTCATCTCTCACTGATGTTACTAGAGTGGTTTGCCGATTTTGTGATCAGTCATGGAGGCTAATTTTCGTTCCGCCAGAGTGTCTTTCAAGCTGTCGGCAACTAAACGCTGCGTCGAGCAGTGGTGGCGGTGGCGTACTATTCTCAAAAAACAGCGGTGAGAAACAGGCAATCGATACATCCTATTACTTTACAAAACATCCGCACAGTACGTTGCGAATGTTCAGCTTTATCACACATTTGTGAATTCGGCATACACCTGACACACACGCGATGTTATATGTACTAAGATGGGTGTTTAGCAATAGGATCACAAGCATTGGACATCTTCAAAAGAAGAAGGCACAATAGTGGCCGGTGTCAATCAATCTGCAAACGCTACACTAGCATTATCTAATTTTATCATTCGGCATACGCAAATGTGAGACCAAAAATATGGGGCTCAAAAGAAAAAGAAAGCTTTTCTTCCATAAGTGCGTTTTCTCCTGGGTCAACCGGCTTCGCTAAGGATATGTCACGTTTCGAGATTGTCTGGAACATTCTCTTACGGAACTTTCAGTGAAAGACGTATTTGTGAGTATGGGCCTTGAACTTACGCATGAAAGCTACCGGGCTAAAAAAAATATATATATATGTGTGGGTGATGCGAATTATTTTGCATCCGATAGACTTCTGGGTGATTTAGTCGGTAGAGAAAACCATATTCCGCGCTATAACCTGAAGTACATTCAATGGCCATTTCCACACACGCACACACACGCAAAATCTGTATTAGATGGATTCTTGGCATGTGGTGTCGTTTTTCGTTTTATTTCTAGTTGTTTATTTGAAAACCAATAACGTTCGGAATGTATTGCAACCGGTCACCGCCTAAAATTTTAGCTATGTTGTGGAATTGTTTCATCGTGTCATGCTTGGATGCTCTCCGATGTAAAAAATTTCGCAGATATTTACGTCAGAGAGAAAAACTGTTTCATCTCGGAAAAAATTCTAGAGTACTTTTTCATGAACAATGTGCCAAGAAATGCTTTACGTACCCTTGGTTTTGTTGCGGAGCTCAAACACTCCACATTCTTTTCCTCGATATATTAATTCTTCTGTGCCATCAAGTAATCCACCTGTGTGCAGACAAGGCTTCAGCGTACGAGTTACACATAGCGACTCCTTACTAATTCGCGCTAGGTTTTATGACGTCGCACGCACTTGTGTAGTTGATTTTTAACACCGTGCTTTGAAAGCGCAAGATTTACTGGCCTAGACGAGCGAGATTGGCTGTGTATCTCCGCGTGGACTTGAAGAGAAGAACGGATACCCAAAGACAAGCTGCTCAAAATCATTTAGTAGTGACGTTGAAGGGGTGCATGAGCCTACAGTGAGCGCGTTCGTCTGCTCGTCTGTCTACCTCTCCGAATGCCCTCCCTCAGCGTCCGAAGTGAAAACGCAAGAAGAGCGCGCGAGCGTCTGTTGCTATACTCCGTTTCACAAGCTGTTGGCAGTACAGTGGAAGGTACGTGCGCCCTCAGTCAATCACGACAGAGCGCACTACATAATTGTGTTCCTACGCGAATGTCGCTTCCGTGAATCTGACAAGTGGCCCCGCCTGCGTGGAAAAATGTGTACTATACTAACCAACTTTTTAATTTTGTAGCAGGTGGCGCTTGCACCATTTTGATGTATTTTGATGTGTTCTGTTTATTTTTGGACGGGCCGACTTCCGTTCCAAAGGAAGTGGCTTTGTCTATTAATGTTTAGTGTGACTTGTTCAAGCAACAACCAGCTAATCGGTGGGCAGTATTCTGCGATTCAAAGGCGGCTCTACAATGTCTTTCGTCGGCACTTCGTCGCGGATCGTACGAACAACTTGTGTGGGAAATAAGAGAAACGCTGCACAATGCGATCGAGAAAGGACACAACGTTGTGTTCCAGTGGATACCAAGTCATTGCGGTATCTCCGGCAACGACCTCGCCGATGAAGCTGCCGGAAAAGCACACGTAGAAACAAACCTTGTTTCTACACCATTATCCAGGATTGACGCGGCTCGCTACTTGAGTAAGCTGGCCCAGAACATAACAATCCAGAAGTGGCAATCATCACAGTTCACAAATCATCGACTGTACTCTCTCGACCCATCTCTACGACTGCGGCTACTCCCTGGGCTTTCCCGGGAGGAAGGTACAGTGTTGTGCCGTTCTGCGTCTGGGCGTAGCTTTCACCAACGCCTACTCATTTAAGATTGAGATGGCCAACAACGCCGAGTGCAAAGACTGTGCCGTCGATGAGACTATTGAACACATTTTGTGTTGCTGCCCGACATACGCAAACGAGAGGCTTCACCTCCGCACTGCGCTACATCAACTGGACGGAAGAGTTTTCACAGTCGAGAAGGTATTGGGACCATGGGGATGCCCATCACAGCTCCACAAGGCAACGAAAGCGCTGTTGCGGTTTCTCAAGGACACCGGACTGATTCGTCGTTTGTGAAGTCAAACTTTTCTCTCCTACTCTGTAACTTTTCTTCCCTCTCCCCCCCCTCCCCCCGTGCAGGAGTAGCCTACCGGGCTCAGCCCAGGTTAACCTCCCTGCCTTTCTTCTACCCTTATTCTCTTATTCTATTGTTCCTATGAATTTTCGTCACATCAGATATTTTTTTTAATTGATTACGCCACGGGTATAAAATTTACTTCAATCATTCAATCAATCAATTTAAGTGAATCATTGAGTCAATTAACGAGCGATTCATAGAATCAATCAATCCGATGCTTTATTTCCGACATAAAAAATGATTTCTTTTTCTTTTTTTGTTTGTTTGCTACTCTCACTGCAACAGTACTGAATGATCCAGTCCTGTACGCACCACGCAATGATTGCCATGAGGCCATTAGGAGGGCTCACATCCCATCGTCCTCATGACAACTCCTATTTGTCGTCGCAGCTCCGCAGAAACCAGCGGCGACTTTGCACAATGCGCCTCGCTTCTATGAGAAATGCGTTCCGAGAGCGTTCCTTGTACTTGAAGCCACGTTGCGTCAGCATCCTCTGCATCGTCGTTGTGGACACGGCCGTAGCGTCTCGTCCTCTTCGAAACGCTGCACCACCTTGGCGGTAGTTGGAATTTCACCTCTCTTAAAAAAAAGACGTACACCACCAATCGAAAGACGCTCAGGTCAAAATCGTCCAGCTTCTTCACCCGATCACGGCCTTTCCAATAAAACGCTTGTTCGGTGGTAGGACTGCCCGCGTTCCCCGCCAGCGCTTTCCACCGATAGAGCGTTCGCTCGCTCACCTGATAGGTTTTTCCGTTCTCTTGGTGAGTGAATCCAGCTTGCACTTTCCCCGCACTCGACGCGAAGCGCTAGCGTTTAAAGTTATCTGCTTCGCCAGCTTGGGAAAATCACGCACACTCGATGGATGGCTCACCGGCGACAGTTTGCGGGACGCGTTGCAGACACACGACCAACTCGGGCGACGCCATGTTGCCGAAAAGCGGCGCATCACCACCTCACAACAAGCCTCCGCTCAGCCGCGTCCATGCGGGCTTTTTCTATTCATTTCACGAATTATTAAAACACTTTGGACGCTTTAAAACATCAATCCGTACCATACTGTCACGTTATGCGTTTGTAGTGTGCAAAATCGTTCTGGATTGCTAAAATAGTTGAGGGACTATTCGCTGTGCTCACACAGCCCTGATTGGACGAGAGAGCTGTACCTTTGGCTGCACTGCCAACAGCTTGTGAAACGGAGTATAGTTTAGGGGACTTGGCAGCTTTCGCTTTCATAACCGAGCCTAGCCCAACGCAGCCATTTCAGTCGCCTGCGATCATGTCGGACCGTCTTGGCGACAGGTGGCTTTCGGAGCAGACCATCCTATGGTGTCATCCATTGGCAGATTCGGAGTGGTCGACGAACTCTGCATCAGATCACTCCTCTCTGGCGGAGGGCAACCGAAGGGAATCTACCAATGGAACACACGAGCTCCTGCTGGAGCAAATGGCAGGGTCAAAATGGAACGCGATGCGCGCGTCTACCTTCTTGCATGAGTGGGCACGCTGGGCACAGCAACGCTACGCTAGCTGAACGCGAGCACTGTATAGTCCGACGCGAGGCGCTACAGACGCGACCGGCGTCCGTTGGCGCGCCCACAGTTGGCACTTTCCAAGGCACGGGGGCGCTTGCGACTTCCGGTCAAATCCACCGCTTCTCGCGGAGTAGAAAAAGTTGCTTCGTGGAGGGATCTCGCGACAGAGCTGCTCTGTATCCGCCAATGGAACATACAGGGAGCACTCTCAGTCTTCCAATGGAACATACTTGCTCCGCATGGAGCAGAAAAAGTGCTACCGGAAGTGCTCCGAATCTGCCACTGGATGACACCACTAGAATTATGATTTATCTAGTCGTCGCATCAGCGTTGAGTGAAAACACTGTGGAAGGGCTCTTGGCCCTACTGTTAAATAGCTACTGGCCTTCTAATTCCCATCGCTGCTCTGACAGTTAAGTTATTGTAACCGTTTCAAAATGGTGTGCATTTGATGTTACGGGAAGGGCGGAAGAAACTAAAACTCATGCGCTGTGAACCATCAGGGATTACAATAAGGATTGCTGGGCTTTTAGGTGCCTTAAGCCATGATATGACTATGAGTCAATCACGCCGTAGTGGACGGCTGCGTAAATTTCAACCACCTGGGCGGGATTCTTTAATGTGCACGGAAATCCAAGCATAGGGCCACTAGTATTTCGCCGAGATCGAACCAGCGTATTTCGAGTCAACAGCCAAGCTCCCGGAACCACTACGACAACACGTGGCGGCCAGCGCCTTCAGTAAAGCAATGAGTCACAGAGCCCCGAACAACACAAATGCACTGGTAGATGTTTTTGCTAAACGGGCCCACAAACTTTTTTGGAGCAACGAATGACCTCAACTTAGAAATAACTTAATGACAAAGCTTGATTCCTGAAATATTACGATGAAGATTAATCTCACATCAGTAACGATACCGGTGGGCTTGGAAATTAAGGGTTTCGAAGAATTCCGAAACAAAGTAAAGTCGCGTCTGCAAGGATTCGCAGGACTGAAGAAAGAAGAAATTCTTGAGCACTACCAAGAAAGTAAGAAACTAAGCAGAAAGGTAAAAAAAATTAAGGCAGCTTCGACCTAGTGGTGTCAAGCCTGAAGGAAGCGCGGAGCTGGGCAGCCTTCTTCGTTTCTCTTCGGTTTTCTCTTTCTTTCTTCCTCTCTTTCTTTATTGTTCTTCTTTCCACTTATTTCTGTGTTTTTTTCTCTTTTTTAAATATTTATTTGTTTTTCGTCTTATTTTTGCTTTCTTTCTCTCACTTTATATTTCTCGCTTGCTTCCTCTTTCAATTTTTATATGTGGTTTGCTTTGCCGTGTTTCCCTAGCCGTAGTAGTAATGCTCCCGCTTAATATCATAATCAAGGTGCCCGAAAAACAATAGAAAGAAGAATTCTGTGTGGCGCGAGCGCGTTCAGTATGCTACAGCTAGCTATGCAAAATATGGTTTTGCCTGCTTTAAGCCGAGCGTCGACGACAACATACGACAGGATACGAGGGCATATGGCAGCATACGACAGCCCGGCCCCCTAAAGTGCTCCGTGCTTAAAAATTAGGAAACAACCCATAGAATTATAACAGTGTGGCACATGAAAAGTGCAGGAGAAAGTGGTGATCGTATGCCGAAGAAAATCACCATAAAGCCTCTAAAGGACTTTCTGCTTTTACTTGAGGGACAACCTCAGACCATAGGAAAGGAACACACGTTTCTGAGTATTACTCTCGACAGACAACTCTCTTGAAGCTGCCATATAAAAGACCTTGAAGAACAAGGCCGTAATTAGTGTTTTTAGACGTGTCACAGGCAAAACATGAGGTGCGTTATTGTCCCACAGAGAGTGCATAATACACTCATGAAGCAAAAGATAGCGTAATTTTCATCGCTACTGCTTGGGCTTTCTCCTTCATCTGAGGAGATGCTTCAGCCATTAATAGTGAAGCAAAAAGTGGGGCGCACTACGGAACAGGGACAAAAGCAGAAGACGACAACAAAGGCGCACGATGTAATCGAAATATATTGAAGCAAAAGAGTCATTTGGGCTAAAATGAATCGGCACCAACAGCCCGAATGACTGTTTTGCTTCAATGTATTTCGATTACAACGTGCGCCTGTGTTGTCGTCTTCTGCTCTTGTCCCTGTTCCGTAGTGCGCCCCATGTTTTTGCTTTTAAAATGAATCGGCACCAACTAGCCCGAATGACTGTTTCGCTTCGATATATTTCGATTACATCGAGCGCCTGTGTTGTCGTCTTCTGCTCTTGTCCCTGTTCCGTAGTGCGCCCCACTTTTTTGCTTTTAAAATAAATCGGCACCAACTAGCCCGAATGACTGTTTCGCTTCGATATATTTCGATTACATCGAGCGCCTGTGTTGTCGTCTTCTGCTCTTGTCCCTGTTCCGTAGTGCGCCCCATGTTTTTACTTTTAAAATGAATCGGCACCAACTAGCCCGAATGACTGTTTCGCTTCGATATATTTCGATTACATCGAGCGCCTGTGTTGTCGTCTTCTGCTCTTGTCCCTGTTCCGTAGTGCGCCCCACTTTTTTTGCTTTTAAAATGAATCGGCACCAACTAGCCCGAATGACTGTTTCGCTTCGATATATTTCGATTACATCGAGCGCCTGTGTTGTCGTCTTCTGCTCTTGTCCCTGTTCCGTAGTGCGCCCCACTTTTTTGCTTTTAAAATGAATCGGCACCAACTAGCCCGAATGACTGTTTCGCTTCGATATATTTCGATTACATCGAGCGCCTGTGTTGTCGTCTTCTGCTCTTGTCCCTGTTCCGTAGTGCGCCCCACTTTTTGCTTTTAAAATGAATCGGCACCAACTAGCCCGAATGACTGTTTCGCTTCGATATATTTCGATTACATCGAGCGCCTGTGTTGTCGTCTTCTGCTCTTGTCCCTGTTCCGTAGTGCGCCCCATGTTTTTACTTTTAAAATGAATCGGCACCAACTAGCCCGAATGACTGTTTCGCTTCGATATATTTCGATTACATCGAGCGCCTGTGTTGTCGTCTTCTGCTCTTGTCCCTGTTCCGTAGTGCGCCCCACTTTTTTGCTTTTAAAATGAATCGGCACCAACTAGCCCGAATGACTGTTTCGCTTCGATATATTTCGATTACATCGAGCGCCTGTGTTGTCGTCTTCTGCTCTTGTCCCTGTTCCGTAGTGCGCCCCACTTTTTTGCTTTTAAAATGAATCGGCACCAACTAGCCCGAATGACTGTTTCGCTTCGATATATTTCGATTACATCGAGCGCCTGTGTTGTCGTCTTCTGCTCTTGTCCCTGTTCCGTAGTGCGCCCCACTTTTTTGCTTTTAAAATGAATCGGCACCAACTAGCCCGAATGACTGTTTCGCTTCGATATATTTCGATTACATCGAGCGCCTGTGTTGTCGTCTTCTGCTCTTGTCCCTGTTCCGTAGTGCGCCCCATGTTTTTACTTTTAAAATGAATCGGCACCAACTAGCCCGAATGACTGTTTCGCTTCGATATATTTCGATTACATCGAGCGCCTGTGTTGTCGTCTTCTGCTCTTGTCCCTGTTCCGTAGTGCGCCCCACTTTTTGCTTTTAAAATGAATCGGCACCAACTAGCCCGAATGACTGTTTCGCTTCGATATATTTCGATTACATCGAGCGCCTGTGTTGTCGTCTTCTGCTCTTGTCCCTGTTCCGTAGTGCGCCCCACTTTTTTGCTTTTAAAATGAATCGGCACCAACTAGCCCGAATGACTGTTTCGCTTCGATATATTTCGATTACATCGAGCGCCTGTGTTGTCGTCTTCTGCTCTTGTCCCTGTTCCGTAGTGCGCCCCATGTTTTTGCTTTTAAAATGAATCGGCACCAACTAGCCCGAATGACTGTTTCGCTTCGATATATTTCGATTACATCGAGCGCCTGTGTTGTCGTCTTCTGCTCTTGTCCCTGTTCCGTAGTGCGCCCCACTTTTTTGCTTTTAAAATGAATCGGCACCAACTAGCCCGAATGACTGTTTCGCTTCGATATATTTCGATTACATCGAGCGCCTGTGTTGTCGTCTTCTGCTCTTGTCCCTGTTCCGTAGTGCGCCCCACTTTTTTGCTTTTAAAATGAATCGGCACCAACTAGCCCGAATGACTGTTTCGCTTCGATATATTTCGATTACATCGAGCGCCTGTGTTGTCGTCTTCTGCTCTTGTCCCTGTTCCGTAGTGCGCCCCACTTTTTTGCTTTTAAAATGAATCGGCACCAACTAGCACGAATGACTGTTTCGCTTCGATATATTTCGATTACATCGAGCGCCTGTGTTGTCGTCTTCTGCTCTTGTCCCTGTTCCGTAGTGCGCCCCATGTTTTTACTTTTAAAATGAATCGGCACCAACTAGCCCGAATGACTGTTTCGCTTCGATATATTTCGATTACATCGAGCGCCTGTGTTGTCGTCTTCTGCTCTTGTCCCTGTTCCGTAGTGCGCCCCACTTTTTTGCTTTTAAAATGAATCGGCACCAACTAGCCCGAATGACTGTTTCGCTTCGATATATTTCGATTACATCGAGCGCCTGTGTTGTCGTCTTCTGCTCTTGTCCCTGTTCCGTAGTGCGCCCCACTTTTTTGCTTTTAAAATGAATCGGCACCAACTAGCCCGAATGACTGTTTCGCTTCGATATATTTCGATTACATCGAGCGCCTGTGTTGTCGTCTTCTGCTCTTGTCCCTGTTCCGTAGTGCGCCCCATGTTTTTACTTTTAAAATGAATCGGCACCAACTAGCCCGAATGACTGTTTCGCTTCGATATATTTCGATTACATCGAGCGCCTGTGTTGTCGTCTTCTGCTCTTGTCCCTGTTCCGTAGTGCGCCCCACTTTTTTGCTTTTTAAAATGAATCGGCACCAACTAGCCCGAATGACTGTTTCGCTTCGATATATTTCGATTACATCGAGCGCCTGTGTTGTCGTCTTCTGCTCTTGTCCCCTGTTCCGTAGTGCGCCCCACTTTTTTGCTTTTAAAATGAATCGGCACCAACTAGCCCGAATGACTGTTTTGCTTCAATGTATTTCGATTACAACGTGCGCCTGTGTTGTCGTCTTCTGCTCTTGTCCCTGTTCCGTAGTGCGCCCCATGTTTTTGCTTTTAAAATGAATCGGCACCAACTAGCCCGAATGACTGTTTCGCTTCGATATATTTCGATTACATCGAGCGCCTGTGTTGTCGTCTTCTGCTCTTGTCCCTGTTCCGTAGTGCGCCCCCACTTTTTTGCTTTTAAAATGAATCGGCACCAACTAGCCCGAATGACTGTTTCGCTTCGATATATTTCGATTACATCGAGCGCCTGTGTTGTCGTCTTCTGCTCTTGTCCCTGTTCCGTAGTGCGCCCCATGTTTTTACTTTTAAAATGAATCGGCACCAACTAGCCCGAATGACTGTTTCGCTTCGATATATTTCGATTACATCGAGCGCCTGTGTTGTCGTCTTCTGCTCTTGTCCCTGTTCCGTAGTGCGCCCCACTTTTTTGCTTTTAAAATGAATGGGCACCAACTAGCCCGAATGACTGTTTCGCTTCGATATATTTCGATTACATCGAGCGCCTGTGTTGTCGTCTTCTGCTCTTGTCCCTGTTCCGTAGTGCGCCCCACTTTTTTGCTTTTAAAATGAATCGGCACCAACTAGCCCGAATGACTGTTTCGCTTCGATATATTTCGATTACATCGAGCGCCTGTGTTGTCGTCTTCTGCTCTTGTCCCTGTTCCGTAGTGCGCCCCATGTTTTTACTTTTAAAATGAATCGGCACCAACTAGCCCGAATGACTGTTTCGCTTCGATATATTTCGATTACATCGAGCGCCTGTGTTGTCGTCTTCTGCTCTTGTCCCTGTTCCGTAGTGCGCCCCACTTTTTTGCTTTTAAAATGAATCGGCACCAACTAGCCCGAATGACTGTTTCGCTTCGATATATTTCGATTACATCGAGCGCCTGTGTTGTCGTCTTCTGCTCTTGTCCCTGTTCCGTAGTGCGCCCCATGTTTTTGCTTTTAAAATGAATCGGCACCAACTAGCCCGAATGACTGTTTCGCTTCGATATATTTCGATTACATCGAGCGCCTGTGTTGTCGTCTTCTGCTCTTGTCCCTGTTCCGTAGTGCGCCCCACTTTTTTGCTTTTAAAATGAATCGGCACCAACTAGCCCGAATGACTGTTTCGCTTCGATATATTTCGATTACATCGAGCGCCTGTGTTGTCGTCTTCTGCTCTTGTCCCTGTTCCGTAGTGCGCCCCACTTTTTTGCTTTTAAAATGAATCGGCACCAACTAGCCCGAATGACTGTTTCGCTTCGATATATTTCGATTACATCGAGCGCCTGTGTTGTCGTCTTCTGCTCTTGTCCCTGTTCCGTAGTGCGCCCCATGTTTTTGCTTTTAAAATGAATCGGCACCAACTAGCCCGAATGACTGTTTCGCTTCGATATATTTCGATTACATCGAGCGCCTGTGTTGTCGTCTTCTGCTCTTGTCCCTGTTCCGTAGTGCGCCCCACTTTTTTGCTTTTAAAATGAATCGGCACCAACTAGCCCGAATGACTGTTTCGCTTCGATATATTTCGATTACATCGAGCGCCTGTGTTGTCGTCTTCTGCTCTTGTCCCTGTTCCGTAGTGCGCCCCATGTTTTTGCTTTTAAAATGAATCGGCACCAACTAGCCCGAATGACTGTTTCGCTTCGATATATTTCGATTACATCGAGCGCCTGTGTTGTCGTCTTCTGCTCTTGTCCCTGTTCCGTAGTGCGCCCCACTTTCTTGCTTTTAAAATGAATCGGCACCAACTAGCCCGAATGACTGTTTCGCTTCGATATATTTCGATTACATCGAGCGCCTGTGTTGTCGTCTTCTGCTCTTGTCCCTGTTCCGTAGTGCGCCCCATGTTTTTGCTTTTAAAATGAATCGGCACCAACTAGCCCGAATGACTGTTTCGCTTCGATATATTTCGATTACATCGAGCGCCTGTGTTGTCGTCTTCTGCTCTTGTCCCTGTTCCGTAGTGCGCCCCACTTTTTTGCTTTTAAAATGAATCGCACCAACTAGCCCGAATGACTGTTTCGCTTCGATATATTTCGATTACATCGAGCGCCTGTGTTGTCGTCTTCTGCTCTTGTCCCTGTTCCGTAGTGCGCCCCACTTTTTTGCTTTTAAAATGAATCGGCACCAACTAGCCCAAATGACTGTTTTGCTTCAATTAATAGTGAGGAGCCTCAGAATATGCTCAGGCATTTCTCGAGCAACCTAGAGCACCTAGATGATTGCCGAGGCTTGACACCCTCTGTGATGAGGGCTCTTGACATCCGTACACATGATTTCCATGCTTTAGTACCCGGAAGGTGGTGACGTAAAGGAAGTGTACACATGACAGGTAAGACTGTACCACTTGCGCCCTTCCGTTGCCTTTCTTTGTCGATGTGCTTTTCGTGGGGCGCTGCTTAGTACTCGCGCTAAGTTTTATATACCGTGCTTCTGTATAGTGAATTGAATGTAGTCGTTTTTATTTACACGAATAAATATTTGATACTGTAGTCCGACTAATATTACTTGATAGACAACGCAACATAACATGAGCATTATCCAGGAATTATCTCAGAAAGCACGAGGAAATCGTAAATTTAGAGGTGTTTATTGGACAACACTGAGCGAAGATGCGCAAGTGCGACAGTCATGGCGGAGCACGGACAGTCATGGCGGAGCACGGCGTACGCTCAGACGGGAGCCGGAGAGAACGAACCACTAGAAGGTGCTGG
>JALIZH010024452.1:0-37180 GCA_030522465.1 Rhipicephalus appendiculatus
ATTATTCGATGATGCGGCGATGCTGACAACGAACTTCTGATGAACAAATACAAACAGGAGTTTTTCAAAAAAGAAGCAAGACTACATCCGCCGGCCACCTACAACATCCTAATCCTAATTCAAAAACAACAACAAAAAAGAAAAAGTCCACTCCTCTTTTCGGTGAAGCAATGTCATCGAACCATTTAACAGTGTTTGAAAAGATCAGCCGGTGTTCATGGAAGTCCATTTGTCCGCATTTTCTAAATATTTATTCATTAGGTACATCGCTTTTGTTTTTCTGCTAATAGCATCTAATCTCATACAAAGCAGAACATTAGAACATTTTGTTGCTTCATTTCCTTCCTCTTCGTCTGTTGCAAAGTCGTTTATGCATGTCATACAGCCCACCTTGACAGCAATGGTGATATTCCATGCCTGTCGTTGCCTATTTGGGAGAAGCACGTTCGCTGAGGTGTTTTAACCAATGCTTATTTTCTCTGCTACACTTCTTTCCGCCCTCTTTCACTATTTTCACTACTACTTCTTTGAATGTAAACGATACAAAGGGTAATATAAGGTGCTCATTTTTATTTGTTAGACACAATATGAATGAGAACTAACACGCAATAACGCTAAGGAAAGTATTGGGGATGTGTGTAGTAACTATGCTAAAAATGTGAAGAAAGTAAAGTGCACGAAAAGATAACTTGGCGCCGACGGGGACCGAACCTACAACCTTCCAATTCAAAGGCTGAAAGTTTAGTGGTGCAATCTAACGTTCCTACATGTTACCAGACACGTTCACTAACAGCGGCTAGTCTGCCCCACGTATGCCTTGCCACAAGGAAGAGAAGTCTCAGATTGCATCTGTGGCACATCGTACGTAATGTTTTGTGTGTTTCATTTTACTGCTGGAAATAGCAGAAACCCTACTGCTTGCTTTGGGGACGCATTTTTGCCGGTTTTCCTAGTGCACAAAACACCATCGCGACGCCGCACTAGTAACCAACTCTCTTGAAATTGCGGCGCACCTATGAATGTAGGGTACCACCACTAGAGTGTACTCTACTACCCCTGCCTTGGCGTTGCTATGAACTCCCCTCCGTGGCTTCTTTTTCTTGCCTTGTGTGTTTGAACTTTAGCGATGGATATCTTTCGAAAAATGTGCACCACCAACCAGCCCCACGACTTGTTTTGTTGAGCGAACTTGCAGAGCGAAATTCATCTGCTTTTGTCAAGAAAGTGCTTGTTCCGGTTGCATTGGGTGCCTTAATTTGTTCGTAATTATTCTATATTCGTTAGGGGACACGCAAGACGTGTTAACATGTTACTAAGACCTGAGTTATGGCAGTAGGTGAAACGTTTACAAGACTGCATAGGCCTCGTATGCTTAAGCGATTGCGAGGAATGGTTGGCTAATAAGCTAGGATCCCTGCGCCGACAAACAGCCCAGGCTACCGAGGTGTTTTGGCGTTGTATGATTAACAAAACCCTGCAGAGTGCCACAAAGAAGCAAGCAGAGTGCCACAAAACCGCAAGCTAGACGTCAAGCGCAGGTACTAGGAGACGCAACCCCACTTAAAAATATCGCAGATGTCCTGGCAAAAAAGACCAGAGGCTTTCAAACTCGCGCCCCGACGCACGAGCTGTTGGTGTTTAACCACCGCCTCGCAGCTACAGCAGAAAAAGAGTACAAAGAGAGGTGGGTTCCCGAAGCACTGGCCAGCCTGGCAAAGACCCCGCTTAAAAACGCCCGCCTCAAGAGGCAACAACGTGGTTGCTTTCTGCGAGGACCATGATCTGCCTCTTCCACAAGCCGATAAATAGGGAAGCTTTGTGGTCATCCCATATGGTCCTTACTAAGAAAAAGCGTTAAAAGCTATTTCAAAGAACTTTACCCAAGTTAAACCGTCTGCGACTATAATCAAGGGTAAAGCGATAGCCATGTGTAAATCAATGGAGTTGCAGAATCTCGCCAGAGGAATTGCCAACTCCCGAGTGAATACTCTGTCGGTGTTCTTCGGTGTTAAAATCCATAAACCCGATGCTACTTTGAGGACAATAGTGAGCCAGCAAGGCTCCTGGCAGCAACACGTAAGCAACTTATTGCTAAAGCACCTAAAAGCCTAAAGGTCTCACCCACATTTACTGCCTCAAATTCTTTGGATGCCGTACAACACTGGAAGTTGAGGTGCAGGTCAGTTATGCGTTTTATATAGGCATAGGAAACCTTTTTTAGGGGCGAAGCTCCTTAAGCCGTGGGTCGTGCGTCCCCGATGTATGTATGTAGTAGCCGTTCCAGTATAGTGGAATGTACCCACTACACGTGATAACGATGACGATGACGTTGATGACCATGATTTTATCCTCTTTTTTTATGTTGCGCAGCCTTTATTTTTTCCTTACATAACAATCAGTGTGGCCAATCCCCCTTGTGAGTATGAGCCAGCCTCTCGTAGGCGACAAAACAAAACAAAACAAGTATACGCGCGTTCCTCTGTAGTAGTAGCAGTAGTTGTAGAAGGTAGGTATACCCACTCCACGTGATAAAGATGACGATGACGCAGTATAGTGGAATGTACCCGCTACACGTTATAACGATGAAGTATAAGCGTGTTCCAGTAGAGTGGAATGTACCCACTACACGTGATAACGATGATGATGACGCTGATGAACATGAAGTATAAGCGCGTTCCAGACCACACATTCTCTTTCTGCCATGGATGAAAACGATCGAGCTTCGCCCACTCATCATCATTCACTTCGTGGATATGGCGTGATTTTTTATTCGGCTTCTCCTCACCCGCCATAGTCGTCTACTGGTTATGGTGCACGACTGCTGATCCGCAGGTCGAGGGATAGAATCCCAGCTACGGCGGCCGCAGTTTCGATGGAGGCTTAAAATTCTCGAGGCCCGTGTACTTAGCTTTAGGCGCACGTTAAAGATTCCCAGGTGGTCTAAATTTCCGGAGCCCTCCATTACGGCGTCTCTCATAATGATATCGTGGTTTTGGAACGTTAAACCTCATCAATTATTATTCGGTTTCTCATCATGACCTCGTTGTTGCTTGTCGATAATGCATAGAAGGAAACGGCGCTATTGCGTTTCAAAATGCGGTTGGGTTGAGCGCTGACTAGTTCATAACACATTTAGCGTTTTATATGAAAGCCATGTTTATCGAGTTTTACAACCGATGGTTTCTAGAACGCCAGGGCACACGCATAGGGCCATGTGCCGCTCCGATTGTGTGTAGCATTTTCTTGCATCAATTCCCAAAATTTTGTCTTCACTAACGAACGAGGGAATAACCCTTAATATTTGTAGGTGTGTAGATGATATTTAGTTATTTTAGATATAGGTGATGATGTTATGATGAGATCGTTATGATAAGATCGCGTTGGGGTTTTTACAGAAGTTTGGTGAACAAACAAAAGGGCTCACTTTCACGCACGAAGTGCCGGAACAGAACAGTCGTCAATTTTTAGACCTTAACATCAAGCTCGCACGAAAAAGGTACATGCTAGTGCTGTCAACCTAGGGTCAAAAGTAGGGGAGTACGAATATTGTCACCATGCCAGCGAATAGGTGCCAGAACACACAGGGAAGAAGGTACAAATCGGGGCGTTTATGCAAAAATGGCCAAAACCAGAGCGCGCGCGCGCACCGAACTTCGTTGTCCTCCTTCTACAGAATGGTCCCTATAGTTGCCAGCCTACCTCGCGTCAATTCTCCCCTCTCAAGAGCGGCCGTCCCGATATATTCACTCAGGTGCCAGAGATTGCTATAGTGGAAGACGGTAGCGTGAAGGAAAAAAAATCACCACAGCTACCTTGTACATGATGCAAAGGCGTTTGAAGTGTTCCTTATCACTCGCGGCCATGGTACGGCTTCATCCGTACTACGTGGACAACCTCGACACGTGGACGTCGTCGGCTCAAACTGGTATCAGAGCTTTGGGGCACCACCTCGTAATTCACGTCACTGAGGCAGCGCAGACATTTTTAAGGGCCAAAGTAACGTCGTAATAACTTCTCCGAGAGCCCACGATGTCGGATAGGTGTCCACACCCACAAATAATCGCCTGGTTGATAGTGGACGTTCCTTCGGCCATGGTTGTAGCGGCGAGCGTCGGTATCCTGTTGTGTGCGGATGCGGTTCCGAGCAAGCTGGCGGGCTTCCTCGGCTTTCTGAACGAAGTCGTCAACGTCGTCATTTCTGCTGGCGTCTTGGTCTACTGGGAGCAGGGCGTCTAACGGTGTCGTGACGCGACGTCCATAAACCAGCTCGAATGGTGTTAGTCGGTGGTCTCTTGCACAGCTGCATTATAAGCAAACGTCATGTACGGCAATATTATATCAGATGTTTTGTACTCTATGTCAGCATACATATATAGCATGTCGGCCAGTATTTTGTTTAACCGCTCCGTCAAACCGTTGGTTTGGGGATGATAGGCTGTGGTCTTCCGGTGGTTGGTGTGCGTCAGCTTGGGGACCTGTTGCAATAACCCCGCAGTAAATGCTGCTCCGCGATCAGTGATGAGCACAGCAGGTGCAGCGGGACGCAAAACAATGTCGTGAACGAAGAGTCTGGCGACTTCAACTGCAGTTCCCCTAGGCAGAACTTTTCTTTCCGCATAGCGAGTCAGATAGACGGTTGCCACGATTATCCACTTATTTTCTGAGGATGACGTAGGGGATGAACCGAGAAGATCCATTCCCACTTGCTGGAACAGTGCTTGAGGTGGGTCTAAAGGGTGGAGGAAACCGGCAGGCTTGACGGGTGGAACTTTAGCGCCTCTGACAGTCACGGCAGGTTCTGGCGTAGTGCTGAACGAACGAATACAGCTGTGGTCAGTAGTATTTTTGGCGTATGCGCGCTAGTGTCCTCGCAAAGCCTAAGTGACCGGCAGAAGGATCGTCGTGGCATGCCTGCAAAACTTCCTCTCGCAGTGCCGTTGGAACAACGAGGAGAAAAGCTTCCTGGCTGTCCTCGAAATTTCTCTTGAAGAGAATATCGTTCCGCAGGCAATACGATGCCAATCCATGTGAGAGCGGACGTGGGACGACAACTTCAGCTCCTTGAAGATACTGGATGACAGTGAGTGGCTCAGTGTCCTTACGTTGATGTTCAGCCATGCGCACCACATCGATGACGCCAAGAAACGGTAAATCTTGTTCATTGTCGGATGACGTCGATGGAATAAGAGCGCGCGATAGGAAGTCATCATGGGAATGCTTATGTCCTGATCGGTAGACGACCGTTATGTAGTACTCTTGAAGACGAAGGCTCCAGCATGCAAGGCGGCCAGATGGATCTCGTAGATTGAGAGAGAGAGAGAGAATGAATAGAGGAAAGGTAGGGAGGTTAACTAGACTACGTCCAGTTTGCTACCCTACACGTGGGGAGAGGGGGAATAAGTGAGTAAAAGGGAAAGAGAGAGAGAAAGAGTGAAGTAGATGCACATTGCACACGACACACACAGTGCAGGGTTTCACAAGTGGTCGCTCAGCGATGTTGCCTTCAAGAATTGTAGAAGGGCTCGTGTGGCTTTCTGGGCTGATGTACTTGTAGACCATGCACCCAAGATCTTTTCCAGAGTAAACGGACGATCATCCAGTCTTCTCAATGCAACAGAGCGAATGGTGGTCACTGAGCACCCGAAATGGTCGGCCGTATAGATAGGGTCAAAACTTGCTGATGGCCCAAACGACTGCCAAGCACTCTTTTTCGCTGGTCTGGTAGTTAGCCTCTGCTTTTGTGAGACTGCGGCTCGCGTAAGCGATCACACGTTCGGCGCCGTGCTGCCATTGAACGAGAATAGCTCTGATTCCTATGTTGCTGGCGTCCGTGCGAATCTCAGTTTTGGCAGTGTCGTCAAAATGTTCCAGCACTGGAGCTGTTTGAAGTTGATTGCGTAACTCTACGTAGGCTTGTTGTTGGTCTTCCGTCCATGCGAAGGGTACATGTTGTCGTGTTATTCTTGTAAGAGGTTCCGCAATTTTCGAAACTCCTTAGACAAAACTGCGGTAGTAAGCACAGAGACTAAGAAATCGCCGAACAGCCTCCTGTCTCCAGAACGAGGGAACTCGGCGACGGCAACCAGCTTATCCGGGTCTGGTCGAACACCCTCAGGGCTCACCACGTGGCCGAGAAACTTCAGTTCCTGATAGCCAAAGTAGCACTTTTCGGGGTTGATAGTAAGGTTTGCTTGCGTGTCGCATTGAGGACGCTTTTTAGCTTTGAAATATGTTCGCCAAACGTGCTTGAAAACACGACATCGTCCAAGTATACAAGACACGTCTGCCACTTTAGTGCAGCGAGTAGCGTCCATCATCCGTTGAAGTGTGGCGGGAGCGGAACAGAGACCAAAATGCAGTACTTTAAATTCGTAGAGCCCGTCGGGAGTCACGAACGCGGTCTTCTCGCGATCACCCTCGTCAACTTCAATTTACCAGTACCCTGACTTGAGGTCTAATGATGTAAAGAACTGAGCATGGCGTAGACGGTCCAAGGCGTCATCAGTCCGTGGCAGGGGATAAACATCGCGTTTGGTGATTCTGTTAAGTCGTCGGTAGTCAACGCAGAAGCGTAATGTGTTGTCTTTTTTTCTTTACAAGAATAACAGGCGACGCCGGCGAACTTGTTGATGGATGAATGACGTCATCACTCAGCATTTCCTGAAAGTGACGCGTGATCACCTCTATTTCCTCTAGGGATACACGGTATGGATGTTGGCAAAGAGGCCGTGCCGTCGATATTGGAAATTTCGAATATTTTTCGAATACTCTTTTCTATTCGTTTCGATTCACACTGGAATTTTACTATTCGAACTTCCCGAAGACAAATATTGTCAACGTCCAATTGAAAGTGACGCATCCAGGTTTTTAATATGTTCACTTCATTTGACTGTCGTATCGCGGCAAAGCTGCCTTTCAGGCTCCACTGCGGTCGAACTTCCTTAAGAGAGTCAACGTCCAATTGGAAGTGGCCCCTTCAGATTTTTAATTTGTTTCACTTGATTACATTTTTTGTATTGCGGCAAAGCTGTCTTTCAAGCTCCGCTACGGTCACAAATTGATTCACCCAAGATAACGCTGGCTCCAACATGGAGATGACAAATGTGGCAGAGAGAGAGAGAATAAGGGTAGAAGAAAGGCGGGGAGGTTAACCTGGGCTGAGCCCGGTAGGCTAACCTGCACGGGGGGAGGGGGAGAGGGAAGAAAAGTTACAGAGGAGGAGAGAAAAGTCACTGAGCCGACGCAACACAAATGTGGCAGATGTTGAGATGTCCCCAGTTACCCGCCACCAAGGAGGGGGAGGCCACTAAATCACTTTCCTCAACCTCGCGCTCACGTCGCCAAGATATACCGTTATTACACTCCCGCTCACCCCCTCTTGGCTGCGCATCTCCAACAACCTTTTACTCAAAAGGATTCGTGCTGGGGCCGGGAAGTAAGAGAGACAACGAGCTTTCCTGGTCTACGAACACATGTTATTTACTAGCGATTATAAAAGGCATACACTCAAGTCCACCGCACACAACACAGGCTAAACAAAATTGTAACAAAGGAATATAACACTCGCGACGCTCAATACAGAACACATAAGCAAAACTTTGACAGCACTATGTGACACGATAAGAAAAGAAGAGAAGTGCTACATAGTTAAACTGCGCAATGTCCCAGTCTCTCTGCCTGCCCCTTCACAAAGTTCATAAGGATAGAAAGGAGGTAGCTTCTCTCACGAGTCAGTCCATCATGTCGTTGGCCTACGGGCTGGTTGTTCCGAGTCGGGGCTCGCAGGTTGTTCTCGCGGTCGCTGCTGCATGGGGCCGAATCGGTCGTCGCCGCGCCTTTCTTCGTGCTCTCAACGTCGCCGTCATCTTCCAAGTCTTCATCGTCTCGTCATCATCTCCTTCGTCGTCTCCCTCTGTCGATCTCCATCTTAGTCCTCTTTCATCACCTCCCAATAATTTGCCTCATCGTCTTCCGTCGCTGTCTTTCCTACTTCACACTACCATTCTTCCTTCATCTCATCGACTCTCCTCGCTATCTCATGATTCTCATCGCACCATCATGATTCGCATCCCGCCGCCCCTTTTCTTGGGTTCCGGCTCCGCCCTTCCGTGGCTCCTAACCAACTGCCATGGTTGATGAGACATATTTCCCTGTCGGTCGGTGTGTCTCAGCTTCGACAACTGCCCCCGCAGCCCACACCAGTGGAAAGCCCTCTCTCACGCAAGCAAAAATGTACAAGCTCCAAATTTAGAGAGGGAAACGGGCGAGCTGTCCGATGACGCGTGAATTATGGGCGACCAGGAATTCCAACATTCGGACAAAGCGCGGCGTCTCTAATGGTCGACGTGCAGTGTTTCGAGCGCTGCGCCGAAAAGCCTCTGGCCGCCCCATCGCCCCAGTTTCCGGTGCCTGACGACCCGATGTCCAAGTCGGGTTTCGACGCCTCCAAGCCGGTGTCTCCCCGCGCCATTCTCCGCAGGTGCAGTTTCTTCTTGCTTGAACGCCGCAGGCGGTCATCCGCGTAAAAAGCGATAATGAGCCCGGGAGCCGTGGAGGCTGACGAAATGTCAGGCCCGGCCCGCCTCAGGGGCTACAACGGAGTCGCATGAATGGGACCAACAAAAGGCGCCCCGCTGCCCCCCGTGCCATAAAACTGAAGGGCGCGCGCGGCGCCCTCGCCGCTGCCGTGGCCGTACACAAGAGAAGCTGTCACCCGATCCTGGTGTTTGCGCGGTGGTCCCGCGATGACCATCGACAGAATTCTTCCAGGAACTCCCGCTTCGAAATGAGCATTCGTTACCCCGCGGGGGTTTTCTTTTTGCCGAGGCTTGGGTTGAAGAAATGGACGTAAACATCCTGAGAGGCCCGGGGTCCAGTCCGCGTTTGCGGGGACGTCACAATGTGGGGGATGTATTAATGCTTTTCTAGACCTGAAATTTGGGCAGAAAGTCAGAAAAATTGGACGTCGAAGATTTTTAGCATCCAAGATTTCAGATGCTCTTATATATTGATGTCTATAAGGCAGATTTCAAACTCCCGGACCTGAAGAGAGGACACCCTTGTCTGTCACATCAGTTGGGCTTCCACAGAAGTTGAAAGAGGAGGAGAGGCTGAGGAAGTAGCATCTTTGCCTTCCACGTGTAGAGTGTTGTTGGAAACACTTTGGTTGCATCAAATCATGTGCATAAATACAATTCGGCCTCTGCATTGCCTCATTCTTGATAAGAGAACTTCGAAACACCAACTTGCTAGCGCTTCATCAACTTAGTGATAAGAAACACCTTCGTGTTGCTTTTTCATAAGAATATGCTTAGAAATCCTCTCCAATTTTTCCCCTGGAATAGCGCTTCGAATTATCCGAGAAGTGTTCTAGACATATTCGACAAATATTCCAAAAAATATTTCATTCCAGTCGCACTCATATTTCCAGAATCTAATTCAATTCGCATCCAAAATTTGATATTTGCACAGCTCTACCAAAAAAGATTTCTTTCCATTTGACTCGGCTCTATCTAAACCTCTCAAGAGGGCTATTCGACCCTTTGACTGGAATTGGCACTCCTCAAGTGTCCGCGCATGATGGAGTCGTGGTAAAGGGCGACGTTGTCAGACTGCGACAAGCGGGGTTCCCTGGTCATGTATTGACAGCCATGATGGAGGCGCTGCTACAGGAATTCAAGGGGAAGAAAAAAACATGGCTGATTCCTCTGTCACAGGAATCGGTATGACACGAAAGTGAAACGTGTCTTCACATAGGTAGTTAGCGTTTATTGTGCATTGTTTCACCTCAAGGGCGAAGGAATGAATGCTACAGCAACAAATTGTAATATCACACGAAGAAGGAGAAGCAGCTCGAACCTTGCAGCACACACCTCAATCAGAAAGGCCCCTCGAAATGATATACAAAGGACGAGCGCGGACTAACAACTGTCACAGCTCGAAACTGTACAAACTCGAAGGTCGAATTTGTACAGTTTGCCAGAAAACGCTGCCATTAAAAAAAAACTTTTCTTCAGGTCATTTCTAAAGGATATGTTGCGCCGGGATTCCAGCAAGTTGCTACCGATCTCCCAAATGACTCAAGTCCGGGCGCCGTATCTGAAATATATAATTTCTGTTTCACGGTTATGTTTCAAAACAAGGTGAAAGCATGGGATGTCTCACGGAGACAATGCTTTAGACCAGTCAGGCCTGTGTAGCTCACGAACATAATTAAAATAAAAAAATGCGCGGCGAAGACAGTCATGCGCGGGCGGCGGGCCACAGCCAAGTGCCACGCGGGCCGCATGCGGCCCACGTGTTTGAGACTCCTGCTCTATATCCATAGGCTCAGCCACAATCTCGAGAGTTGACAAGTACGGCGTCCCGATCTTGTTTTCTGTCCCAGGAGAGCTCGCAAGAATTTGCCCCGAGGTCATCAGTAGCAACCCTGAGCTCGTCTGCGCTGGGAGCTACCCTCCAGAAATGAAGTCTCATCAAGTACCCTTTGAAATCGCTGATAAAACCGTGGTACGAAGAGCACCATATAATATGTTAAGAGAAAAGAAGACATGGCTGAAGAAAGAGTTGCAGGCAATGTTGGACGCCAATATAATCCGACCCTCTGTCTCGCCCTTTACTTCGCCTATCACTATCGCTCCGAAGGAAGATGGAACATTCCGTCTTTGTACAGATTATAGGGCACTCAACCAACAAACGGAGCTTATACCATTTCCCATGCCCAGGATACATTCGATTATTGACGAAACTGGTGGATGTCGCTGGTTTTCTCGCATTGACTTATGCAAGGGTTTCTGGCAAATTCACTTCACCGAGGATACCACGAAGTACACCGCCTTTGTCACACCATTTAACTTGTTTGAATACAACCGCCTGCCATTTGGATGGAAGAACTCTCCGGCCTGGTTCCAAAAGATAATGAATGATATACTGAAGCCCTACCTCGGAATCGTTTGTAATGTCTACAAAGATGATATAATCATTTTTTCAAAGACCGAAAAAGAGCATCAAAGTCACCTTTCTCAGGTCCTGAGTGCTCTCAGCCTAGCTCAGCTGAAAGTGAACTTCAAGAAGAGTGCATTTTTTCAAGACAAAGTTGTTTTCCTCGGCAGAGTCTTTGATAGGACAACAAAAAGCACGAAGCAGGATTCAGTTGAAAGGATTTCCAAGTTGGTGAAGCCATACGATGTCCACTCTCTGCGAGTATTTCTTGGCCTAGCTGATCATTTCAGGGCTTTCACCAAGGACTATGCAGTAAAGACCAGGTGTCTCACACGTTTAATGCAAAAGGACGTTCCTTTCCTATGGAGTGCGGAGTGAGAAAAAGCTTACAACGAACTGGTGCAACTGATATCATCAGATCCGATTCTTCGTATACCGGACTTCTCCGTGCCTTTTTTGTGCTTAATACCGACGCGTCGCATTACGCAACGGGTGCAGTTCTTTATCAGAAGCCGCCACAACTACCTGATCATCAGAAGCACCACGTAGTCGGTTTCTACAGCTATACTTTAAAGCCTGCAGAAGTTAATTATACCACCACTGAAAAAAGAAGCATTGGCTGTTCTAAAAGTTGTACAGTATTTTCGTACTTATCTGGAGGGTGCGAAATTCACCCCATTTACCGATCACCAAGCTTTGACTCATCTCCTAAACATGGCACAACCAAAGGGCCGAATCGCTAGATGGGTGAACTATCTACAACAATTTGACTTTGACATATCACATCGACCTGGTGCGCTGCTAACAGATGCAGATGCATTATCCAGATTACTGGTTCACAAGACAAGCGAACAACCTGAAGAAATAAATTGCATCAAGTTATGGGAAGGAACCGAGGAAATGAAGTTTGTTGACGGGAAATATCAGGTACCATCGACAATGGTTCCCAAGATACTTCGTCTATATCACGATAGCACAGAGTCGGGGGGACATGACGGCTTCGGGCGCACCTACAACAAGCTCCTGAAAAGGTTTACTTGGCCAAGTATGAAGGAGGACGTGAGAGACTATATTCGCACGTGCCATCCATGCCAAGTGCACAAAGTGAAGTTTAAGCAGGCAACAGATGTGATGATAACTCCGAAATACTCCAACGTCCCCTTTGAAGTGGTTCAATTAGATTTTGCTGCAGTGAAAAAGAAGGGCGAAGGTTCCAAGAAAACACCGGCATTCCTGCTCGGCATAGACGAATGCACTCGGATGGTAATGACCAAGGCAGGAAGAGAAGACGCCAACAGCGTTATTGCTTTCCTTCGAGCAGAATGTTTCAGGTGCACCAAGACCATAGTGTGCGACAATGGCCCCTGCCTTTCGAAGTGCGAAGCTGGCTAAGTGGACACAAGACCGTGGCATGACTATAAAATTCTGCTCGCCATACCACCCTCCAGCAAATGGCATTGCTGAACGTGCTATTCGGGATATTAAGCAATACCTAAAAATGTACCCCAGGTTTCTAGGTGGCTGGAAATGCTGCCTCGAGGCTGCTACCAGACATCACAACCGCTAGTACACCAGCGGCTTAGGATGTAGTCCTCTGTTTGCTGCCTCTGGAGTGGTCCCTACCTTCCCCGCTGAACGCGAGCTTTGCTTGCTTGAAAAGCTTGTTCTCAAAGGAGCCAAGAAAAGCGAGAGCCAAGGAGACTCCTATAGACAGCGCATGAAGAGGAACATTGACAAAAGACGCAACCGTGACATTCCGGATATACAAATTGAAGACTTTGTTCTAATCCGGAAAGGGAATTCGTACTGCCAATGATCAGTTTGATGGACCGTTTCCGGTGGTTAAAACGGTATCTCAGAATGGCGTCCCCAAGACAGTTTGGTACCTAGGATCATCGGGTCAAAGTGAGTGCGCTTCAATTGGTGATGTGTTTAGATACTACACCAGGAGGTGTAAGCAAAAGAAGCCGGGGGAGGGTGAAGCAGACTGAAAAGGAAGACTGAAGAAGAGAAATAGAAGTAAAGAGAAGAGGAAGAAGTTTGAAAGAGTAATAAATGGCGGACCACACCTGTCTCGCCTAAGTTAAGCGATGGTGCTATTTATTTAACCTAGGACCGCTACAATATATATATACCCTATCGCAAAAACCCAGCGCCGCTGGGTACCAGCGTCCAGGACCATGCCGGATTATGGGCCCAGTATCGCGCTGATACTGGGACGCTGGAGCGGGATTTTACTGGGAGGCGCTGGTACTCCCCGTGCAATACGGCTCTACAGCGTTGAAATAGCGGTGCCTATGCGCCATAAATAAATATATTAGTGCAAGAAGTGATATAGAACGCATTAACGCAATAAAAAAAAGAAAAAAAAAAGCCATATGAAGAAAAAAAGTATCCGTCCGCAGGATTCAAACTTGCCACCTCCTGATTCCGAACTGAGTCTTCTACCCACTACGCCACGCCAGAACATGCTTAGCTGTGCGTAAAACAGCTATTTAACCAACAAACACACGGTTCGGCTTCATGTTTACATGTCGCACAGTCACGATAGACGCGATCTTCCTTTCCAAATAACAACTGCGTCTTTATTAGACAAAGGAACGGCGGCCGGTACCGGATGACATGCCGATAATGGCAAGAGCGGTAAGTTTCTTTAAGAATTCACATGTTAACTATGAAAAATATGAAATACACCTAGAGCAGGCACTGTTTGCTGGCTGTTACTGCCGATTTTTTTTAATAGCCGTTTCTCGCTCTTGCTATTGGTCAACATTTACAGAGGTTTTATGATGACTAGTTCGATAAACAGGTGCGCACATGATTGAGTATTGAGTAGTGTTATCGCACAAGCGACGATACGCCAGTACAGCGGGCGTGCCAATGTATAGATTTGCAGTTCTATCGATACCTATAACTAAGAAACCGCTCAAATAAATACAAATACAATGCGCTAAAGGAATATGTCACTATGTTAGTTCACTAAGGCGTACCAAATTACCGACTGACAATTATGCGTTCTTACATAAGAGTCACGAGAAGTACCGGCAGCGCGGCCGGCAGCTTTCGGTTTCAGCTTGTGTGCGTTGCTGGAAGCGCGTCTCTTCGATGGTCATCGCTCCTTGTGCGGACACCGTACACAAGGAAAAAATGGTTGATTTAGGTTAACGAATGTCCAAACTGTACTTTACAGTCATCCTTACGCTTTAGAATTGCGTGTACTTAAAGCGCGGAGCGCCGGTAACATGTAGACGGACAAGGCCGGGCACACTAGGCCTAACGCTCGCTGGGAGTCTCGCTGGGTAGGACCGGTCTCGGCGCAGCTGAGTTGCGATGGTTGAATTTTCTGCATTCAAGCTTCGGAACCTTTCTAATGGTTAACTAAAGTTCAGCTGAAGTAAGTGGAAGGGCAAACAGTGCCAGAGATGCGTTTCCGGTGTGCTGATATCGAACGGCGGCTGTTTTTCTGGCCTCCGTTGGGTGGGGGTTGCGAAGCCAGAGCTCAATTGCTTCTCGCCAACTGTGCGGCGATGTAGCGATTTGCTGTTTCTGGTAGGACCGGCGCCTCCAGACTTGTAAACACTGCAAAATGTAATCATTACAACAACCCATCCCTGGTGCCAGACTGGTATGTGCGCGGCGCATGCACAAAAAGTGCATTCATCGCTGCTACGTTCTCCGCAAGAATTAACGCCATTATTGAATCTGCGTGAATAAGAAAAAAAAGGCAAGCTAACAAGCAAAATAATCAGCGTTTTTTCCTCTGTGTTATTAACGCAATTTTTTCTGCATTCCAAAGGGAAAAATAAAAATGACGGTGATTTCGCATATACCACATAATGTCTTGCGCTTATCATTCTCTTTCTCTGCCAAGCTAGAAGTTGGTAAAATGTTTGGGACCTGTTAGCAGGCCCCTGGCCGGGGGGGGGGGGCTAGGGGGCCCGGGCTTCCCCTCGAAATTCGGATGGAAGGGGGCGTTTACCGAGGAAAAATAATAAAAATCGGTGTTTTTCAAGGCTTTCAACAAGTGCCCCCCCCCCTTCCCCCCCCCCCCCCCCCCCCGAAAAGAAATTTTGGCTACGGGCCTGCCTGTCAGGGTAGCATCCATTGGTATCATCCAATCAAACATTCTATATTCAAAGATACCGAAACATTCCGCCGCATACACTACAGAAACTTGCATGCCGCACTGGAAGAAACACTGCAGGCTCCAGTGTGCACCAGCGCACTCCAGTGAAAATTCCAGCGTTTCCAGCGCTTCCCAGTACGCGCCAGCGTCACAGCGGCCAAGCCAACGCCCCTACCAGTGCGACCCAGCTCTGTCCCAGTGCGCTCACCGAAGTGCCAGTGAATCCCAGCGTGTACCAGTGTTCCCAGTGCGATCCAGCGCCAGAAAACGTACTGGTATCACGCTGGGGGCGCTGCTTTTTGCAATAGGGTATATATATATATATATATATATATATATATATATATATATATATATATATATATATATATATATATATATATATATATATATATATATATATATATATATATAGTAGATCCTCGGTGATACAAGCATGGCTCGCACGAAGTTCGGGGTGATACGAATATTTATGTAGTCCCGGTCAAGGCCCATTGGCCTGCGATGTAAATAGCGTACGGCTATTGCGAACCGTTTCTTACCCCACGACGCTTGATACGAGCGAACGCTGCCGCACAGGTTCGAACAGGTACTAGTCGCGCTGCCGCGGAAGACACGGTAAATTGTGCACGGGAATCTTGGAGGCCCTAATGTGCCTTCGCATTATGGCGTTGGCGCCGCCGTTTTCTTTTCCTTCCCCCCGACGCGCGCCTCAGTGCTCGAAGCAGCGATAAAGTAGTACTGTGTTACACGTGCCTGCCGCGTAGATGCAAACCATGTACTCGCAATCAGATATACTATGAGGTCTTGGTTTGGACGACCTTTATTTGCCCGAGAACCCGGCAGCGAACAGCTAGGCTGAACCCAACACGATGATGATGATACACGACGACGATGATGCACGCCCGAACGAATTATGATGATGATAATGTACAGATGAAGAGGATGGGTCTAATAAATGCCCAAACTAATCCCCCCCCCCCCACGTGAAAGCGGCCAGCCTGGCCGCTGCAGGTCAAGGTGACGAGGAACGTCGCAGGAAGGGCTTCATGCGGGAGACGTGGACAACCTCAGTAGTTCGATAACGGCGGTCCGCTGGGGCTACAAGTGGCGTCACGCGATAGTTCACGGGTGAAGTCTGCTCGAGAACTGTGTAAGGCCCGATAAACCGTGGCTGAAATTTATCACACAAACCAGGTGTGCGAACAGGCGTCAAGAGCAGCACCTCGTCACCAGGGAGGAAGGATACAGCACGATGTGACTCATCATAAATAATCTTCCTGTCTTGCTGTCGGGCTTCCGTATTCATGCGAGCACGTTGTCGACACTGGGCGACTCGTGAAGCGTATTCCTCGGAAGAGGATGGAGCTGAATTTACGTTGAACGTAACGAAAGAAGCGTCCAGGAAGGTGGTAGGAGAATGTCCGTAAACCAGGTAAAACGGTGAGTAGCCGGTTGTCCGCTGAATGGCTGTGTTATAGGCGAAAGTGACGAAGGGTAGAATCACGTCCCAGTTTTTGTGGTCTGGTGTAATATAGGCGGCGATCATATCGGCAAGAGTGCGATGAAATCGCTCGGTCAGGCCGTTAGTCTGGGGGTGATAACTTGAAGTGGTCTTGTGAGTGGTGCCGGAGGCGCGCAGAAGTTCGGTCACTAGTTGAGAGAGGAAGGCCTTGCCACGGTCACTGATCAGAACACGTGGAGCGCCATGGCGCAGTATAAAGGCTTGGAGAATGAAATCGGCAATTTCAGAAGATGAACCAGTAGTAAGAGATGCTGTCTCGGCGTAGCGTGTCAAATGATCAACAGCTGTCACGATCCACCGGTTGCCAGTGGAAGTGGCTGGTAGGGGGGCCATAAAGATCGACTCCTACTACTTCAAATGGTGTTGCTGGGCACGGAAGAGGCTGTAGTGCCCCGGCGGGAGCCGACGTCGGGAGTTTTCGATATTGGCAGATAGTGCAGGAGCCAACGTACCTGGCTACGCTAGTGGTAATGCCAGGCCAATAAAAACGACTTCGAATACGGTCGTAGGTTTTATGATAACCAAGGTGACCTGCAGTCGGATCATCATGAAACGCTCTGAGGACTTGAGAGCGAAGAGAGCGGGGTAGAACGGGAACCCAGCGCTGACCGTCGGGATGGTAAATTCGGCGGTACAGCACGGAGTTGTCCAGCTTAAATTGCGAGAGTTGGCGACGGAGCCTCGCGTTAGGTGGACGGGAAGTGCCAGCGAGGGAGTCTATGATCCGCCGACAGTACGGGTCAGCCAGCTGGCGATCCGGGTCAGCCAGCTGACGCCGTTTGAGACCACTCAAACGGCGTACCGGAAGCAAGTAGCTTTGTGAAGTGGTGCCGCTATGGAGGCAAAGTGACGTATAAATCGCCGAGAGTACGAGGCGAGACCAAGAAAACTTCGCAAGTCTTTGGGCTTTTCAGGGCGAGGGAAGCGAAGCACCGCAGCAGTTTTCTCAGGGTCAGGGCGAATTCCGTCCTTGCTCACGACATGACCAAGGACCTTAATGGATTTGCTGGCGAAGTGACATTTCTTGGTGTTAATTTGAAGACCAGCGCCCGCAAGACACGTCAGGACTTCATCCAAGCGTTGCAGGTGTTGAGGGGAACGTGGATGAAAAAACAACAATGTCGTCTAGATAGCATAGACAAGTCTTCCATTTCAGACCGCGTAGCACAGTGTCGATCATGCGCTCAAAAGTCGCGGGCGCATTGCATAGGCCGAAAGGCATAACGTTGAATTCGTATAGGCCATCCGGTGTTGCAAATGCTGTTTTTTCTTTGTCTTCTTCGTGCATGGGGATTTGCCAATAGCCGGAACGCAAGTCGAGGCTCGAAAAGTATTCCGCACCTTGTAAGGAATCAAGGGCGTCGTCAATGCGTGGCATGGGGGTATACGTCCTTTCTAGTGATCTTATTGAGCGCCCGGTAATCGACGCAAAATCGTACAGAGCCATCTTTCTTCCGCACCAGAACAACGGGAGACGACCAAGGACTGGCTGAGGGGCGGATTATCTCCCGTTGCAGCATGTCGGCTACGTTTTCTTCTATGACCTTTCTCTCGGCTAGAGACACGCGGTACGGGCGGCGGTGCACAATAGATGTTCCGTCGGTCTGAATACGATGTGCTGCGGCGGTAGTTTGGCCCAAGGTCGACGAGTAGGCATCAAAAGAGTTTGCGTGCTTTTTCAGCAAAGCAAGCAGCTGCTGCTTCTGAGAATCTGTCAAGTCACTGCTGATGGCTGCGGTAAGGGTGGAGGAACAAGTATGATCAGGAGAATGGCCTTTAGAGGAGACAGGGGTAAGAGGCACGATGCATACAGGCTTGAGATCGGCAACGCAGGCCACCGTGGTGCCCTGCGGAAGCAGAATTTTATCTGATGTTGCGTTCATAGCGGCGATGACAGCTGATCCATTGTCGAAGCGAACCACACCTGATGCAAAAGCTATGCCTTTAGTGAGGCAACGGGGTGAGGGGGCGACGAATACGTCACCAGTGTCAATGTCGTTGGACACAACTGTTAAAAATCGCTGTTCACGTGGTCGTAGCTCGGTGTCTGCAGCAGTGATGAGGCGAAGTGGCTTGTAAATTTCGTCGCCGAGCGAGTAGTCCGTGTCGGTAAGGTGGACGACACGTTGTCCACAACAAGTAGCCGCGGAAGCGGACGAAAGAAAATCCCATCCTAAAATGAGTTGGTGGGAGCACGGGGACAGCACGGCGAACTCAATGTGGTGAAGAATATCGTCGATTATCACGCGGGCGGTACAGAGAGCGGAAGGGCGAATTGTAGTACCCTGGGCTGTAACCAGCGTAGGTCCATCGTATGGCGTCATGACTTTTCTGAGACGGGCACACAAATCAGCACGAATAACGGAAAACGAAGCACCAGTGTCCACCAACGCATCGATGTGAAGTCCTTCAACCGTAACAGAAATCATATTGCAAGGGCGCGCTGGAGGAATTTTAGTCCGGGATTTGAATGAGTTTTTCCTCCGAAAACTGCATCGCTTAGTTTTCCGGAGGATGGTCAGAGGTGAGGGAGGCAGGCCGAAGCGGAGACGAGGAGCGACGGTAGGGCGAAAGTGAACGGCGTCTGGTTGGGCGATGACTATTGCGCAGGTCCCGCGATGCAGGCGGAGACGGAGACCGACGCGGAGGTGACGAAGAACGGCGGCCCTGGTAGAAGGCTCCTCCGGTTAAGTCACGTTCGCTCATGTCGTACCCTCGACGCTCGTCTTGCTGGCGCCTGCGGCAGAAGCGTGAAATGTGGCCGCGATAACCGCAATAATAGCACGTGGGACGAGACGATCGCCAAGGAGGGCAGTAGCTGGCTTGAGGTGCACCGGGAGAGAGCGCAGTCAGATGTGCAGACGAGGGATCAAACGGCGGTGACGGGAAGCTCGCGGGTGGGCGCGGCAGCAACCGACGCGTATGTTGGCGGTGGTAACGTCGAGCTTGACGGTGCCTGAAGGCGCGGCGGCAACTTGCGCGAGTGTTGGTGGGAGACGAGAGGCAGCGGGCTGCAGGTGCGCCGTGTGCGTCAAGGACGTGAGCTCCTCCTGATAACATCACGCAACGCCGTTGCAGAAGGCTGATTGGAAGATATTGGAGGCAGGGAGAATCCCATTGATTCCAATTCTTCGCGGATGATCGCCCTAATCATGCCTCGTAGGGCTGGGTCCGCCGTAGGACGTGTTGCGTCGCTGTCCGGTTGTAGGCGAACCTGACTCGAGTTCGTCGAGGCGCTGACACGTTGTCACAACGTCAGCAACGGTAGCCGGATTCTTGATGACCAGCGCATTGAATGCGACAGTTGCGATTCCCTTGAGAATGTGGCGTACCCTGTCCGATTCTGGCATTGAAGCATCGACACGGCGGCAGAGCGCAAGAACATCCTCGATGTAGGATGTGTATGGCTCGCCGAGATGTTGTTTCCGAGCCTCGAGGGTTTTCTTGGCGAGAGCCGAACGAACGGCCGGAGTGCCAAACACATGGCGAAGCTTTTCTTTGAACGTAGCCCAGTCGGCGATGTCAACCAGGTGGTTGAAGAACCACGTCTTCGCCACACCCGCAAGGTAGAAGGAGACGTAAGTCAGTTTGTAGGTGTCGTCCCACCGATTAGCAGCACCGACACGCTCGAAGTCGTCCAGCCAGTCCTCGACATCTTCTCCGCGCATACCAGCGAGATGGGGCTCACGTTGGTGGGTGTTGACGACGTGAGACGGCGTAGCTGGCGGCGCCGGAGTAGAGACGGCTGCAGCGCCGACCTGGTCGTGCTGTGACATATTGCCGAACAGCTGGCACAAACGGCGACCTGAGCGAAGCTCCAGGGGGTAGAGTGGGCGTGTAGAGGACGGGGGGATCCCAGAGCAACCTCCACCACGTATGAGGTCTTGGTTTGGACGACCTTTATTTGCCCGAGAACCCGGCAGCGAACAGCTAGGCTGAACCCAACGCGATGATGATGATACACGACGACGATGATGCACGCCCGAACGAATTATGATGATGATAATGTACAGATGAAGAGGATGGGTCTAATAAATGCCCACAATACTATGAAAGGTAGACGAGGACACAAAGAGGAATTGTCTTGGCGAAGGAGCTAGGCCTTGCAACGTCAACATGCACGGTTGTTGGGCACGCGCACGTTGGCCAAAGACTTGAATGTTGAGCGAAACTCCCCACAATAAGAAAATAACAACAAAGGAGAGCGGTTCTAAAGTTTCCTGGCCTTCATCCATCGTGTGAAAAGTGCTTCTTAGGTGACTTTCGCCGCGGCACGATAATGTCATGCGGAAGAGCGTACAAAGATTAGGAAGGGGCTACCAGCGGTCAAGGGTCGTAATGGATCTGGTTCCGCGCACGCGCCGCAAATTTACGACTGCAAGTTGTAGAGATAAGTTTGTTGGGAGAAGATTATCCTACGAAGCGACCGGGGAAGGGACGCGACGTTCTTCACTGCTGTTGCGCACAAAGACACTATGCCCGGGTTGGTCGACTCTCCGACACGGCGCAGAAATGGCACTTGAGGCAGTTCGTCAACAAACACGGGTTTATTAACCCAAGATACAGCACAGTGCGACAGTCATGGGCTTGCGGGCCGACAGGGACACTGCAATACCGACCGAGTGTACGCTTGACGGCAGGCCCTAAAGGATATCCTTCAAAGGGCAGCAGCCGAGCGCACGGACGAGAAGCCGCCCTGCTAGAGCAGCGCGTCCACCGCATGTGCAGGCCTGTGAGCATCTCCCGCAGGAGCGAGCGCTGGGCCGTAAGCAAGCTAATGCGAGAGGGGGTTGGGGGTCACTGGCGGCATCAATAGGCCAAGCCAGCGCGTCCCCCTATTTATTCAGTGGCTGGGCGAACGCCTCTCGGGTTGTCGAGCTCGCGCTCCACCTCCGCTCGCCGCTGCCGCGTGGCGGCACTGTGCGAGTAGGCTACGTAGAGTTACTGTATACGCTACCTTTAGGCAGCAGATTTTCGCCAAGGTAATTCCTGTGTCACACGAGCCTTTTTGAAAGGCCGTTCAGTCGATGGCCGTCGAAACGGCATAATTCTATCGACTGGGTGGAGTTGTCACGATGCTCAACGGCAGGTTTGATCAGCCGTTGAGTAGTTCAGGCGTTTCTGGCAAACATTGTGTGGCGCTGCGGATTCTTTTTTTCGTATTCATGTCACCTGAAGTTAAATCATATAGGTCCACTTAAAAACTATAATATGTCTATTGATGTTCTTCAACTATTTCAATAAATTTTTTATTCGTAGTTATGAATGTATATTTAGTATTTAAGTCGTTGATCAGCGAAACTGTGGCAAGCGATACACAGCGAGACAGCAGGCTGAAGACAAGCAGGTGACTGTTGTCGAGAGTATGTGCAGTTCGCACATTTGAAGTGGCAAAAATACTGTTGGTGTTGCTCCGTTGACTCGATAGACTACTGCCTGGACGGCTTTCGAAACCGACCGTGTGGCAGCTCGTGCTTGACAGTTGAGTCAGTTGTCATTAGACCGTCGGTTCGATGGCCTCCTTCCGAACGCCCGTGTGACACGGGTATAAGCCATGTTGGTCTCCGCGTCGCTACGCGGGAAAGCCACTCTCTGTCTACGTAGGAGCCACGCTCGCGAAACGTTGCTAGTGTCTTTCTTCTTTCTGTTTTATTGCGATAGCAATTATATGGACACTCTCGGCTGATTTTCGCCGTCGCCGTCTGTCGACGCCGTCATGCCCCGGATATGTATCTGTATGTGTATATACAAAAAAGGCATAAAGAAAAAATAAATCAATCGAAAAAAATTCCAGACCACCCGAACCAGTGACCCCTCGCTCCCCCAGCCTGCTGCGTTAGCCAACACAGCCACACGCCATGCTCGTGCCAGCGATACAACGGCGAGCTATTCATATGCACCATTTGCCGCTCGCGGTACGCACATCTCGGAACAGCTTGAGCGTGTTTTCTATCACGCAACGCTTTTACAGTGTCTTTCAAATTGAAAACTGCCCTTGAGATGCGCACGAAAAAGTGGCTCCCTTCTCTGTTCCACTCATGATGAAGGGAAAAAAAAAAGAACACCGGGCACACTTGGCGTCAGACGCCACCGCGTGGCAAGAGATGCAGAGGGGTCATTCCACGTGCCTCAGTTTAAAAGAAAAAAGAAGTATCAAACAGCGTCGAAAAGTCATATAATCAGATAATCAATCATTGGGTAATCCCCCCTGAGTGGGGTATGAGCCATGTCAGAGGCAACAACAACAGCGTCGGCTCCTGCATTGTGGACACTCGCAGTGCGTCGCTCAAATACAAACACGTAACAACTGCGACAGTTGTTAGTTCACGCTTGTCCTTTGTATACCTATGCGTCCTTTTCGAGCGTCCTTCTTTGTGCTGCAGCGGCGAGCTGGAAGTATCGAGCTGCTTGTTGTCCTTCGTGTGACAAACTAATTTCTTGCTATCGCAATCATTGCTTCGCCCTAATGGCGAAACTGTGACTTTTTCTAATGTAAGTAAAACTAGATAGCTCGGCTCACATTGACGAGCCGTGATTTTATGCTGATGCTGATGATTTTATGCTCAAGCTGTTGTCCCTCGAGCACAGCAGATGACATTCAGGACCTAAAAATAACGATAATGGCAACTATTGCTCCATGCTCGCTCAATGTTGTGGTTACTCACTATACGTCAATTTGGCCACTTTTCTTGCTTCGTAGTTCCGACCTCACAAAAATAATGCAACATGTTTTTACAGATTAAGTTAGAACACGTGCTTGGCTTTAATTCTAGAGAGTTTAAAGAAAATCGAAGATGGTGTTTTTTTTAAAATGATCTTCAAAATATTGCATTTTGCGAGACATGTCCTCAGTTGAACATTTCTGGTTAACGTTTGAAGCCACTCTCAGGTATTTCGTTCAAAACACTTGTTTACCAAACATATGGCAATGTTTTTAAAAACTTTGGGAAGTCTGGCGTTTATACTTGCGGAGGAAAAAACTCTTAAATGTGAGCATTATTGAGCTTTATGTCGAATTCGCGATTTTTTTTTCTGAACAGAACAACATCAAAACTGCAAGCAATAATTTTTTCTCAACACAAACTATCCGTAGTATGTAGGGAAAATTTTTCGGACCTACAGCTGCAATAGTGTTTTTGTAACGTCTCATCGAAATCCCATTTTCGCGAAATTCGAAAGAGGCGGTGGCGGCTCAGTGGAGACTTGTGAATTTTTTTTAAAGAAGGTGAAATTTTTTCTCGCGAAACCAAAAGTGGTTTTGTGGTCCTGGGGACTCGGGAAACAAAAATATATTTTTTTCGGCGAAATCAAAGGGGGTCGGCGGACATGCACCGACGTTCTTATCTGAACACACCCATGTGTACTTTGCGTGCATGTATACGTGATCACAGGTCGAAAATCTGAAAGACGTGAATGCGTGATTCAAGTGCGCTGTCACATCCTACATGGCTCGTTTTTAAATACGAAACATGAATTGAATCGAGGTAACGAAATCGATAAATTGCACGAACAGTTAGAAGACGAAGAAGAAAGCTTTATTTGTGCAAAGGACTGCTCTAGAATATGTAGCCATCTAGAAACTACACTAGAATATGTAGCCAACACTAACGATCCGAAGTTTTCATAGAATATGAGAAGCGCTTGCTCATGAAGAATGCATTAGCGTCGGTCTTCGCAGACTACCCTTCACGTTTCCAGTCCAAGGTAACAACTGAACCAAGCACAGCCAGTATCAATAAACGTGACCGTGCTGCGTCCAAAGAGTCAAAACGAGTGAAAGTACCAGTAGGAGCGCTGCCTCGCGACCGCTGCCATGTGCAATGATGATATTAGGTCCCGAAGCTAAATAATCGGTGCCGATCAGCACCACATGAGCTACCGGGGAAACAACGCAATCATCCTGTACAGTACACTCTAAGGCAAAATTACCCGAAAGAGGAGTAACGGAGCCCAATAGGCGCGCGCGATGAACGGATAGACCGCTGAGGAGTAACCACAGAGGGATGCGTGCCGTGTGCAAACCAGTTAGTCTCCAAAGCACCAAAGGGATGAACCGCGCGGGAGATACGTCACGTGTGCGAACCGTTGTCAAGGGAACTAACCGTCCTCCTCGCTCTTGGTCAGTCTTCTCACTTGTTTTCATGGAGGCGCGTTGGCGGTTGTGTCTCGCTCGGAGAGTTCGCTGATTTAGGAACTACGCCGCGGTGCCTTGGATAAACACATATGCCGCGTATGCGTGGATGAGCGTGCGGTGCTGCTTTTACGTTTCGCCGCAACCATCAAGTTTGGAGCTGGTCTCGACACGCCGAGACGCCGCGCTGTATTTCTCAGGCCACGGTGCACTGGCGTAGCAACGGCACTGCGTCGACACTGGCTGGGAATGGCGGCCGAGAAGACATAGGCCTATCGGATCCATGAATTCAATCCGACTCTGGGCAGAAGTTGGCGCTGGATTATTTCACAAGTAAGTGATCATACTTTATTTTTCCGTACCTGTCGTTTGCGCGAAGCGCATCGCGCTAGTTGGCAACGGGCTCGATCGTGTTGTATATATCGCGCGCACGAAATGCACCGCGAAGGTCGGCTTTGGCGTCCGCTCGCCTGTGCTTTGTGACTGCCTGAAAATTGGCCGCCATTGCCGTCGGCCGCCTGGACGCTCTCGCCGCGGTATTGGGCAGAGGCCTCGCCGCTGCGGTGCGACTCGTCCAAAACGCATTGCGGTTGCCGTCAACGAACTCGGTTGTATGTCGCGCGCTTGAAGTGCACCGGCAACTGGCGGGTGCTTTAGCTAGCTGACTTTAGCTGTGCTTCGGAACTCTGTGGACAGTTTTCGCCATTACCGTTGGCTTCCCCGTCAATCGGTCGCAAGCAGCTCAGCGCCGTTCGTGGCGGCGGCCCCCGCGTTCGCTCGTTGCACTCTGCCGCTCGATCCAGGAACTTTGTGAAAATTTGTCGACACTACCGTCGGCTACCGCGGCGCTCGCTCGAAAGCAGCTCTGTGCCGTTCGTGGCGGCGGTTCCGCGTTCGCTCGCTCGTCTGTTCGAGGTTCTCTGGCGGCAGAAGCTCCGCGTTCGGCCCCGCGTTCGCTTGCTCGACGCCGCTCGCAGAGAACTCGCCGACTCGTTGGCGGCTCGGCGGTCGCGGCGCATGATAGCTGCGGCTGCCGCACTTGAGCTGTTGCGCTATGTGACTCGAAATGCGTTTTCGATTATGTATGACATCGCGGTGGAAATATTTGCATGCCATATTCTAGACGTGCGTATTTATTTCACCTTGCACGTATTTGCCATGTGCGTGTATCTTCCTCACTGTCACATGTGACTTAACTGTTTGCAATCTTTTTGTGCAGACGTTGTCCACTACGTGCAGAAGGCTGCTTGCGCTTGTGCGTGCAATGCCAGTCATCTGTCGCTTCCGTTGGAGCAGCTTGACCAAGACGACTGTACGAGATATGACAATGCGGCTGGACCTGAATTTGACATCTGGCAGCGAATTCACTGAAAGAATGCAGACACTTAATATGTATATAGAAAAATAAAACATTTCATTGTCTCACTTTTGTCTTTCGTTGTTGCATTGACTGCGAAAGCAGTGAAACAAGCATGACTAAATATTTTTTCGCGTGTTCTTTTCTGCGCCATTTGCTGCTCACAGCGGAGAAAAACACACGAGAAAAGTATGAAGCCTTGCAGAGAGTAACTGTGCAAAATCATCCCTGGGGATGAACGCATAATTTGAACTGAGGATAAAAAGTTCATCCCAGTAGAGCATTTGAGTGGACCAACCGTTCGTCCGGTGAGGTGCAACCGTGGGGACTAACGGTTGACCGGTAAGGGGTAAATGTGAGGACTAAATGTTAGTCCATTGAGGTGCAACTGTGGGGACTAACGGTTGCCCGCGAAGGTGTAAATGTGAGGACTAAATGTTAGTCCCTTGAGGGGACTAACTGTTAGACCCGTGCCGTTAGTCCTTCAAGGAACTAATGGTTGTGGCAGCCCCATTAGTCCCCAAGAGGACGAACGGCACGCCCTTTAACACCCTTTTGCCTTAGAGTGTACTGTCACAATGAGTGTGTGCAAGGGCTGAGCAGGCTGCCTCATGCGACGAAAGTGTCCACGTCGACAGCCATACGTGCTCTACTTTGCTCACTACCGAAAGGGCCAAGTGGAGAAGAAAAAGATTACACCATCTCCCACTAAAGGGAACCATGAGGGGATGCGAAGCAGCATTGGGGGGTGCACCAAAATTTCCGTTTACCTTCACTCGGCCGTCGAAGCAAAGCATCGGTGTCGAGCTACCGCTTCCGCTACAGAGAGACAACGCGAGTCTGCGGCGAGGGTAGCGAGGCTTTCGAGACAACTGCAGCGGCCGGGAACCGACGGAGCGACCGCACGATTCAAGCGAGACTTCCTCGACCGAGCGCACGCGGTTACATGAAATGGGGGGAGTGAGAGGATCGAGTGGGTTTACAGGCTTCAGCGCGGGGGAGGAGAGGAGATAAGGCGACCGAACGCCTGCGCAAACGCCCGCGTAAAGGAGGAGAGTGCGCGGCAGGAGCGCGGGGGGAGGAGGAGCGCTCTACCCGCTTTATATTCACACTTGAAGGAGAGGAAACTAGAGGAGGAGAGTAGCGCATGCGCCGCGAGAGCAGAAGCGAGAACGCAGGAGAAGCGCAAGGCAGGTGGTAGGAGAGAAGTGGAGAGAGTAATGCGCAGCTGTTGGAAAGAGGGAAGGAGGAGAGTTGCGCATGCGTAGTGTGAGTGCGGACGCCGTCGCCGACGCTGCGGGACATAGCCCCGAGCAACAGATGCTCCGCATCTAAAACAGCTGAGGAGCCAGATACCGAGGCTACAACAATCCATCGAGAAATACGAAGACGAATTAGTCTAGACTTTTGTGCGCTACAAGTAAACAAAATCGACAAAGAAATCGATACGGGACAACACAAGTGCGAAACTTAAGCTTTTCGCGCTTGTCTACACTATGTACAACCAACTGGCCCCTACCCTGGCTCTTCTACGAAGACGAGCTCAAGCAACTGAAAACTGAATAGAGAAAATGAATGAATGAAAGAACAGGCCACATTTTTTGACGCCTATCACATTGGTTCAATTTGAGAGTCGGCACTACGTCTTTAGAGTTAAACAACAGCTCCTGTTCACAAACATCGGTCAGTGTTGGAGGAAGCGCGCCGCATATGCAGCTGTTTTTGTTTGCTTTTCGCACCACCACGATTTAAATATTTTAAGCTCTGAATTGATCGAATCACAGGGCATAGTTCCTCATTTTCTGGCACCAGCTGCTGCTTTCTTTCAGTGGCAAAAATGCAGTTCTCAAAAGCTTTACGAAGGGATCCAGTGATTAGAGCACTGCACGGGCCGTGATTCTCGGCCCGGGCCCGGCCCGAGCTCGGCACTCGTCTAAGTATACCCGCCCGAGCCCGGCCCGGAGACTCAAAAGTGAGACCCGGGCCCGGCCCGAACCCGAGAAAAAATTTCACCTACCCGGCCCGGCCCGGCCCGGCCCGACCACAGATCGGGCCCGACTGGAGCCCGAACCTATAATCTAGGCGGTGTTGCCCGAACATAGAATCGACAGCAAGGCGTTTTAAGTAGCAAATATCTACGTTTTGTTTGGCGCATGCTACGCCAACAAGCATGCTTTAATCTACGGTAATTACTTGTACAAAAGGGCTTTATTCTGGTAACAGATGGCCGGAGATACTGGGTACGATTAACGGTTATTCGGCAGAGCTATACTGTAGATATTGTTTCTACAAATATAGTGGTAATCATCAAGAGCGTTTGCTAGGAGATATTGTAGCAAGAAAAGTGGTTTGCAGCATGTGTTTAGTTTCAACAGGGCGCGCAATAAGAGCAGAATGATATCTTCGCTTTGTTTATATTGCGCTCTTTATTGAAATTTAAAGGAATACTTAAGCAAAATCTCAAAATTATGCGGAAATATTGAATATGAATTTGTGCGATTACATTGAAAAGAAATCGTCACTTATCGAAGTTTTCAGCGGGTGGTCTTAATTAATTTCTATGTTTTTATGAGCGTGCGCCAAGCCACCCGGCCTACGCGAGTTCGAAGCCGTGACGTCATGACACCCTCATTTGACAGCCGTCCGTCCAGCCACCGTCTTCCGTGTCAGTCAGGCAGTCCGGGCAAACAACATGGCCCAACGTGCAGCGGCAGCAGTAGATAAGTTAATGTTACGGAGGATGCAAAATACGTGGTTTCAGCAGCTTCGTTGCGGCAGAAAGGCAGTTATTGCGGCTTAATCGAAGCATCGTAGTTCGTCGCTTTGTTTTATACCCATGCGCTCGGCGTTCGACCGTCACGCATTTCGTTTTTCTGCGACGAGGCACCGAATGTGTGGAATTTCTCAGCCGTTTCATAACGATGTGCACACGACTGCCGCTGTCACATCCACGCTAGCTGAAGCCATTTACAGGTTGAAATATTGGAAATAAGCTAGCTTCGTCATGATGAAGAGCATGGACTATTCGAAAGCATGCCTCGATTGTTTGCGCGCATCTCTGGTAGATTGGCGCCACTGTCCCATGGTTTTGCTGTTCCTTTTTTTTTTCAGACGTAGCTAAGTGAAGCGACAAAGTGTTCCGAGCTAGCAAATAAAGTCCATTTTTAATGTGTACAGGCTTGGCGTGATGGCTGAGCAGTACGCATCCAAAGTCTACGCCGCGTCTCATCTCTAGGAAACGTTAGGGACGGTGTGTTGCGACCTACGATGCTGTTATGGCAGCTTTAGCGCAGCACTAGTAAGGTATTTCTTTTTCGCTGCGACGAATGCTTCAAAACCGAAGACCGAAGGCGGATAGGCATGTCATACAAAGCGATTAGATTCCCCGACGTTTGAGACGGACCATAATTGCAAGCGCCGACAGCGTTGAAGAGGCACCGCGGCCTTCGCGGTTGCTGCGGCCGCGCGCGCGCGGGGTGTCGTGACGTATTGCAGCTGCTAACGGCGGCCGCTAGGGCGCTAGGCACAACCGAAAATCGCTGAAAAAAAAGATGTCTCTAGTCCTTTTTTTTTCTTCTGAAACCACTTAAATTTGTTGTATTTGCCATTTTTACCAGTTCCACTATGAAATATCGCCCGCAAACTTATCGTTCCGTATTCCGTTAGAGCCTGCTATAATCAAACCCAATCATGCTCCCCTTCTGGATATATAGCATCATTTTCAACATAGTAGCGCCTTGGCACGGCAAGAGAAATAGAGGGGAAAAGAAAAATATATTACTTTTGTTATAAATACGCTAACTTAGATAAGAATTACGCTAACTTAGATAAGAATTATAACGTACTCCGTGCACCACGCGTACTTTTTGAAATGCGTATAAACAGCCGAAAGGACGAAAAAAAATTACACCATCTCCCGCTAAAGGGAACCATGTGTAGATGTGAAGCAGCGGGCGCTAACGCTTACACTGGCGGCGGCGTTGACGCTGGCGCTCATCGCAGCGTTGCGCAGGAGAGAAAACTGGGGAGGCGCAAAGCAGGCAGTGATGGAGCAGTGTTTCCTACTGGAACATGCCAATCGCTGCTAATGGGCAATGAGAGACAGAAGACTCCGACTGGACACAGAGACCCGCACTCCGCTTTTAGTTAACGCGCACGCTGCGAATTTTTATTGTTCAACAACGCACAGGAGAAATCTTCCACCGGCACCACCTTGGAGGTCAAGATCCATTGCCATATATACGGGATGGCCAGTGAACGGTTGTGCAGCGCGAGCAGTCGGTTTTTTCAACCAAGAAACTCGCTAGCAGACGCTGCCTGCGTCGGCGTCGCGAGGCGAGAGAGGGGGAAGCGGAGGAGAGGAGAGAGAGGGGGTGACACGCATGCGCAGTGGGGAGTGTGAGCGCCGTGGGCAGGGATGCGTAGAGGAGAGAGGGGGGGGACCGTAGGAGAGGAGAGAGAGGGGGACGCGCATGCGCAGGGGGGAGTTAGACGCCGCGGGCAGGGATGGAGAGAGGGGGGGAGTGTAAGAGGGGGAGAGAGGAAGGAGGCGCATGCGCAGTGAGGGTGTGGTTGCCGTGGGGGAGGGATGCCTAGAGGAGAGAGAGGGGGAGAGGAGGTTTTTTATTTTTATTTTTTCTTTAACTGTTTGCGCATGCGCAGTAAGGGTGGGCACGCGGCACACCACCACCACCACCACCACCACCGGATTAAGCTTTCGCCATAAGATGCTTCACATCTAAAAAGTATTTGTTATAACATTATTTCCATATATCATACCCCTGCCAGTATATACAGTCTATGGGGGCCGAAGAACTTGTGTCTCTATTTATAGTTTGCTGAGTTTCTTGTTTGCTTTTACTAGTACTTCTTTACTCACTGCCCGCTCCACTCTCCTCACTCACTACTAATGCCTTTGGACTTTAGGGCATCAATCAATGAAAATGAAATAAAGTTAGTTTTTGTGGCATAGCTTACAGTTCCTTTCTTCGCGTGTTTATTCTGCGAAATGTCAAATTATCAAGAGATTCTGGCTGTAAGCACGCCATGCTTCGTTGAATCAGACATCCTTCCGCGCTATACAGTTTCTTCAACTGCTTGGGCTATCCGCAGCAGCGCACGAAATCTGATCTTGCGAATTGGGAAGGCTTCGGCAGTCGTGGTTGTCAGACTTCCCCCACTGGAGCAAATTTCGGATGTCTCTGCGGAATTCTGCAGAATGAAGATAACTTTGCAGCAAATCGCTTCAATTCTCTTGTTCCCAAGCGTCGTACCACTCTTCAATATAATCTATAGAACTCCTCTTTGAGGGCCTCTTGCAGGTTTGAGCAGTGTAAATAATTTGATCTCTTTTCGGGTTTTATTCCAGTTTGGTAATAAAGGCGCGAAAAGCTTCTCGATGCTTACTCATTGTATGCATATGGTTAAAGGTAAGGGGACATCACCCGGTACGGAATCAGCGCGGAATCAAAGAGGCCTAATGACTTAGCTGAAAATTCAAAGAATCGCAGCCAGATTCACAAGTTCTACGTACAAAAAATCAGACTCAGTTACCGAGATGCTAAGTTCGCGTGAATTGGAATTGCTCGAAATTACGACAAAGAGGAACGGAATTAAATTATTATTTCAGGTTCTCAAGGGTCACAGAAATGTTGATAAAAGTACATGCATACGAGAGCCTCGTAGAATTCGCAAAATATTAAATCATAGTACAGTCAATAGCTCTTACGCCGCCCGCACAAACGTCTTTCAGTGTCAGTTTTTCCGCAATGTTATAGAAAAATGGAATGGACTACGTGAACAAATTCCGGAATGCACGGATTTAAAGGCTTTTGAACATTTGCTTGACTGCTATGCCCCTAAAACTTGTTGGATGGTGTCTTCATGGTTTGAGTCTCTTCTCATGCCAATTGCTGATGATTTTCGGACAGCTTTTGTTATTGTTGTTGACATTTGATGTTACTTGAGTGTTTTATATATTAGTTGTAATTTTATGTACGCCCTCCTCTAATGACCCACAAATGTGGATTAGCAGTATGTTGAAATAAATATTTTAATAAATTCGTAGCTATATTTTTTATTCCAGCTCTGTTGCGGTAGTATCGTGTAGCTCTCGCACCGTATAGCAGCCCACGAGGAAAGCTCAGACGTTAATAGTATGGGCACACAAAGCAGACTGTGCATGTACAAGTCAAGTCACATCACCACGGTGAGCCGTGATGGAGCCATCTTGCCCGGCTTTGGAGCTCTGTGATCACTGTTCCGATGATAAGTTATAGATATAAATTAATTATGTCAATTTATTACATTACATTCATTATTGCGATTACAAAATATTATTCCGGGCACAAAATAATAGCGAATGCAATTAATAAATCCCAGCATTGTGAGGTGTTAGCTATATTAGCGTCTAGTCTATCAAGTAGCCCCATATGCAAGGAGCAGAAGAAGTTAAGGAATTGTCCCTCATACAGCTTCTCCAAATAGCTTGCCCCCCATGAAAGAAATGTTTTTAGAGATACAATACTATGTGGAACATATATGTATGCACAACGTATGTGGAACAATCTTAAGAACTGAGCGAATTCGAAGCCCGGCCCGACCCGAGCCCGCCACCTCAAACCCGAGCCCGGCCCTAAGCCCAGAGCTTCAGGCCCGGGGCCGGCCCGGGACCACCGTGAAAACCACTTTACCCGGCCCGGCCCGGGTTTTCGCGTAGGCCTGAGCCCGTGCAGTGCTCTACCAGTGATCACGCATATCGATCCCTGGAAGGAGATATTTCGGGCTACTTGGCGCATGAACTTTGCTATTTAGCGCATGGCTTGCGTATGTGCTACAACGGTGAGAGAGAGAATTCTTTATTGAAAAGCAGAGAATTTAGCCGGCATATGCAACTCGCTGACTTGCTACTCTGCTTGGGGAAGGGGATGGGGGGACTGAAAGTAGGGAGAGAGAGAGAGAGGAGGGGAAATGATATAAGATGTTAAAATAGAATAAAAAATAAGAAAAAAAGCAGGCTCGTTCTTTTGTCTATTAGGCGGGAGCGTGCGTTGATAGTCTTATTGCGTGGTTTCAAGGTAGCGCTAAAGTTTCTCGAGCTGACCGATACTGTCCAAATACGTGAACAAAAGTTTCATCGCACGCCTCTGTAGCGTGAGGCAGGCTAAAGGGCCCAATACGCAGTCTAATGAGAAAGTTCTTTGGGTTATCGAATGCATGTAATGTTCATAGAGCGCACGCTCATCGGCATACGCACGACACTCAAATAAAATATGTTCCACAGTTTCGATGGAGCCACAGTTGTTGCAACACGGACTCGCTGCTTGACCGAAGCGGTACCGTAAGCTGTTTCCATAGGCGGTGTTTAGACGAAGACGATGGTATAGGGTTTCCAGATGTCGAGGAATTCTGGATGGGACTCTTGTTCTGAGATGCGGGTCGATTGAGTGGAGGAAGGCATAATGATGTGTCGGAAGGTTCCAGAGCCTCTTATTTTCTTCAAAAGCAAGTCTTCTGGCCAGCTGAGAAGCATCCGATTTGGTGAAATATGTTCGCCTATAATTTTGGTGTTGAAGACCTTTGCGTGCTGCTTCATCTGCTTTTTCATTGGCCAGAATACCACAATGAGCCGGTATCCATTGAAACGTGATGAAGTGACGTGTGGTAATGGTAGTACGCATCATGGAACTTTAAGCGTACAAGCTTTCAGTATTAGCTCCTGGCAAATGTAGCTTTCAAAAAAACGATTTTCAGACAGTCAGAAAGCGACCCTCAGCCAAGCGAGCATAACGGTGACAAAACAATCTTCCGCTCCTCCCTGACACGCACTCTGGTATCGGCCTAGCAGACGACGCGCGAGCGCCTCGATCAAATAGCCGCGAACGACTCGTGCCATTGAAATGGGATGGTTGCCCAGAACGACAAGTCATTCATGATTCCCGTTTAGTAGTTTTCATTATACTTTAAACAGCCCGAATACAGCCGAAAACTGAACCATATCGCATCTTCGAATGCAGCCACGTCATTCGTTCCAGCGAGCGAAGACGCGACGGCGGGTCAACTCAAGTGGTGGCTCCTGGCGGCTAAAAGCCGCACTAACGCCGACGGCGGGTTCAAATTGCGCTCCGCTCCTTCGCCCAGGCACAGAAAGAGAGAGGAGGCGCTGGCCAAGCTCAATAACGTGCGCAAACGTGACGCGAGGGGACAGCGTTGCCCGGGAATGTTTGGACATGTGTCTCCATGCAGGGAAGACCGATGCATGGCTTGCACCAGACGAAAAGGTCTGGCGTTGAAGTCAGGGTGGCCATGTCGCCAATTAACGGCGGTGGAGGTGGTAGTGGTTGAAGGAAGAGGAAAAATGCACCTATATTTCTGAAGCCCTATTGTGAGCACGGCGCAGTGTCTTGAGGGGGGGGAGGCGAAGGGGAGTAAAAGAAAAGTATGACGATAGAGGAAAGGAAGGAGAGGACTCGGCGCAGCCGCCACAGGTATAAAGAAGAGTGGATAGCGAGACAAGATTAAGTGATGGTTGAAGGAGGTCGAGGACGGGGCGCCGATCGGCGAGGAACCAGGAGATCGCGGACGACACAACCGTTCAGCACGAGTTCCTCCGAGCGAATACTTCCCGGCGGTCGCGCCGCACGGGGCCAGCATTCGTTCTAGAGGAGGAACGAGGCGCCAAAAGGGAGGGCACGTTTGTGTCACACGAAGTATGATGGCTGACGTCCAGAGACTTTGCTGGCAATCATCTAGAGCTGTTCATGATGTTGCAGCAGCAATGAGCAATAATAAATGAAAACGTACGCCACCTTTGATTTGGCGCATACTGATTTTCCGTGTATTCAGGTGATACGAATATTTTTCGTCACCCCCCCGAGATTCGTATCACCGAGGTTTTACTGTAAATATATAGACATACATATATATATTTATATAGATACAAAGGAATACACGGACACATACTAAAAGAGAGATATAAAAAAATGATGAGAAGGAAAACTAAAGTCAAAGACCGCCAAGCTCCACCTTCCTTCAGGTTTGGCACCACTCATGCGAAGCTGCCGTAAAGTTTTTGCCTTTGTCAGGTGTTTTATCGTTCTGAGGGGACGGTCAATGTGCGTTCAACCAATAACTTTATTCTAAAAAAAGTCACAGTTTCGCCGCAAGGGTGAAGTAATGAATGCGATAGCAGGATACTGGACTGTCTCACGAAGATCGAAGCGCTCCTCGATTTTCGCTGCTTTCCGCTGAAGTCCAAAGAAGCACGCTCTAAAAGGACGCGCAGGTATACTCAGGACAAGCGTGAACTATCAGCTATCACATTTGTCACGCCTCTGTGTTTGAGCAACGTGCTGCGAGTGTTGACAACGCAGAACCCGACGCTCGTAGACACATCTAATTCTTTTAAAGTACGGCGCGCCGAATGACCCTCTGCGTCTCCCCGTCACGCGGTGGCGTATGACGTAAGGTGTGGGCGCTGGTGTTTTTTAAATGCGAAGCATTTCTTAGCGAACTTCGGCGACTTTGAGCGTATCTATCTATCTATCTATCTATCTATCTATCTATCTATCTATCTATCTATCTATCTATCTATCTATCTATCTATCTATCTATCTATCTATCTATCTATCTATCAAGCTATCTATCTATCTAGCCGCCTACGACTTTGTGCTCTCCAGGCCGTATCGTTATTGGGATTTCTACCGAATTTGGTATGGCATATCATGACCGTATGACGAACATAAATGGCTGGTCATATCATGAAAATCATGACTAACATGTCATGAAAAGCATGATTTACATGCCACGCTCATGGCGCGCTCGCGGCCGTTTCGTTAGATTGAGATACACCAAATTTGGTATTGAGTGACGTGACTGTATGAAGAACATAACTGACCAGTGGTAGTATGGAAATCATGACTTGTCATGCGCGACATGACTTGCATGCCACGCTCATGGCGCGCTCGCGGCTGTTTCGTTAGCTTGATATACACCAAATTTGGTATTGAGTGACATGACTGTATGAAGAACATAAATGACAAGTGGTAATATGGAAATCATGACATGTCATGAGCGACATGACTTGCATTCCACGCTCATGGCGCGCTCGCGGCCGTTTCGTTAGCTTGATATACACCAAATTTGGTATTGAGTGACATGACTGTATGACGAACACAAATGACAATTGGTAATATGGAAATCATGACTTCATGAGCGACATGACTTGCTTTCCACGCTCATGGTGCGTTCGCGGCTGTTTCGTTAGCTTGATATACACCAAATTTGGTATTGAGTGACATGACTGTGTAACGAGCATATGTGGCAGGTGGTAACATGAAAATCTTGGCGTGCATGTAATCTAGAACGCCATTTACATGCCACGCTCATGGTGCGCTTGCGTCCAGGTCGCTACCTTGATATACACCAAAATTGGTATTGCGCGACGTAACTGTAGGACGAACATAAATGACAGGTCCTAACATGTAAAACATGACATGCAAATTATGTAAAGCATGATTTGCTCCTTCCTGGCTGCTTCGCATTACATCGATTCCCACAGTGAGTGGGATCTGCCGTCTTTTTTCGCTCCACATCACGAGTGGCACAGAAAGGGGCCCCTTTCTCGTGCGCGTTTCAAGGTCAGTTTTCAAATTGAAAGAAAGAGTAGGAGCGTTCAATCATAGAAAACACGATCAAGCTCCTGCGCGACTTGCCAACCGCCAGCGATAAATGGTGTCTATAAATAGCTTGCCGTTATTATGCCGCCGCCTGCATGGCGTGTTCAGTTGTTTAACGCAACGCGCTGCGGAGCGAGGGGTTGCTGGTTCGAATCCCCGGTCGGGTACTTTGAAATTTTTTCTTCTGATTTATTTTTTTGTGCCTGTATATATATATATATATATATATATGCATACATATATCCGGGGCATGGCGACGACGGCGAAAATCAGTCGAGAGTGTCCATATAATTCCTATCGCAATAAAAGCGCTCCAAAAACAGGAGTGAAAGCCTCCTGTCGCTAGTCCGCGAACCTTTGAGGGAAATGATGTCACGTTTGCTTTTAGAACAAACAGCGACTTGTCAAAGGAGATGTTATGTCC
>JALIZH010024453.1:0-57962 GCA_030522465.1 Rhipicephalus appendiculatus
GGGCTCGTAAGAGTGGAAGCCTCCGGGTTCTCGGGAGGACCGTATATAAAAAAGTCACAGTTTTCACTGCTAAGGGTGAAGCAATGAATGCGATAGCAACAAATTGTAATATTGTACGAAGTGAGGCTGGCAGCTAACTCTCCTGGATCCCGTCTTACGCAACTCTACAAAACGCTGGTTTAAGAAAATACGACCGCTCTAGGAACTCTTCACACATTCTCTTCATGTTGAGAGCGCAGCACGTAGAAGGGTATGCCGGCCATCCGCTGTCGGTTGCCGAGATAGCGGAACAACGAGCGCGCCAGCGACTACCGCGTTCGTAAAGGTCGCTCGAAGCACGCCCCCCCCCCCCTTCCCGTCGCGTCTTTGCACACTCGCGAAAGACGTGCGAGGCGTTTCCTCTCTGCTTGAGCATTCGACGGCTGGTCTAACGTGCGGGGGGGGATCTTATCGCATGCGCCTCGGAGCGACGGAGATTGGCCGGCTCGTTTGATCTGTGCTTCCGCCGCGTTAGTCGCTCCCGCTCGCGCGCTATTACCCGCGGGTAGAACGTACGATGCGCTGGTGGCTCTTATCAATTTGGACTTTATACGCGACTGACGGCGACGGCAACGGCGACGGCAAAAACCCGTCGAGACTGTCCATATAATTACTATGGCAATAAAAGAAAAAAAATTGGGGGGACCCTTAATCTTCGCCTTAAAGAGTTGAACGCGATAGCGAAATCCTGTCCCGAGTGCCTACTTCAACCACTTAGTGCATACTTGCTATGCACCCACTACGTGGTGTTAAGAGAATACGCGCAGTAAGGTGTGTGTCGTTTGTAATAGGTGGCCGGCTTTAAACTACGAAATCGTTATGATAGTCACATACTCTGACGCCCGATGGCAATGTACGCTTGTACCACGCAATATTGCTGGGATATTACTTGTTATATTGCGACGCCTATATCAAGGACGCTTGCGTTTGCGAAGCATGAAAGTCATTTTCACTGCATTTTCAAGCAGAGGATGTTATTTTCACTGTATTTCCAAGCAGCGGAAGTTATTTTCGGATGGCTGTGTGGTAGAACACCTGCTTGCCACGCAGACGACCAGGGTTCGATCCTCAGTCGGACCCAGAAATTTTTATTTATTTTATTTGCATCTTTCTCGATTTTTCGGTCACGGAAAAGATGATGATTTTTTGCTCACAACAAACGACGCCGACACCGACGCCGACGCCGGAATTTCTGCGAAACGAGCTCTTTAACGCTACCGCGTTAAAATAATAATAAAAAAATTGGCCGCGTATCTGCGTGCTTCGCTGCAAATGTCGTCGAAAGACGATAGTCTGCTGCCGACCGTACTACAATGTTTTGCCTTGACTCAGACAGCGCTTTCTCTATGTTGAATCGGCCGCATCTGGCTGGCCTTGATAAAATAGAGGAGGCGCTGCGTGAGACATGGACGCCATCTGGCAGTGCTGTCGAGAAACATCACCTTGTGCAGAACCCAGCAGCAACATATCGTCGGCAGAGGGCTTTTTCGTGCATAGCGTCGCTTTTTGAGCGCAGCCTAAGAAACGCTGGCGTCTTCATAATTACGTATCTATGTATTTTCTTATAAAGAAACATACCAGAGACTACTTATGTATTGACGTTGCTCCTCAGACATGCGTAACATTTGCTTTTTGATCGACAATGTTCACAAGTATGAACAAAAATACTTGTGCAAGATGGCTGGGCGCTGAGAAAGTGGTTAAACTTTGGCTGAGAAGCTTAATCGGGTCACAGACGGACAGACAGACAGACAGACCAAAATTTCTGCGAAGAAGTATCCCAAGAAAGACTATCGTCTTTAAAAGTTCAGGCAGCTTCGCATTACTGGTGCGAAACCTGGCAGTGCGGAGCTGGCCAGCCTTCTTGGTTTCTTTTGATTTTAGGGGCGAAGCTCCTTAGGGTGTGGGTCTGTCCCTCCTCTGTAGTCGTAGTAGTAGGTAGGTGGAATGTACCCACTCTACGTGATAAAGATGATGATGACGCAGTATAGTGGAATGTACCCACTACACGTGATAACGATGAAGTATAAGCGCGTTCCAGTAGAGTGGAATGTACCCACTACACGTGATAAAGATGACGATGACGCCTGATGGCCATGAAGAATAAGCGCGTTCCAGTATAGTGGAATGTACCCACTACACTTGATAACGATGACGATGACGCTGATGACCATGAAGTATAAGCGCGTTCCAGACCACACATTCTGTTTCTGCCATGGATGTATACGATCGAGCTTCGCCCACTCATCATTATTAAGGCGAAAGCCTTGTCTCATGCTCACGTCCGTCCGGTGCCCGTCCGTCCGGTGCCCGTCCGTCCGTCCACACCCCCCACTGCGCATGCGCCAACCCATTAAAAAAATAAAAATAAAAACCTCCTCTCCACCTCTCTCTCCTCTAGGCATCCCTCCCCGCGGAGGCCACACCCTCACTGCGCATGCGCGTCCCCTCCCTCTCTCTCCTCCCTCCCCTCCTACGCTCCCCCCTCTCTCCTCTAGGCATCCCTGCCCGCGGCGTCCACACCCCCATCGCGCATGCGCGTCTTCCCCTCTCCTACGCTCCCCCTCTCTCGCCTCGCGACGCCGACGCAGGCGGCGTCTGCTAGCGAGTTTATTGGTTGAAAAAACCGACTGCTCGCGCTGCACAACCGTTCACTGGCCACCCCGTATATATGGCAATGGATCTTGACCTGCAAGGTGGTGCCGGTGGGAGATTTCTCCTGTGCGTTGTCGAACGATAAAAAATTCGCAGCGTGCGCGTTAACTAAAAGCGGACTGCGGGTATCTGTGTCCAGTCCGAGTCTTCTGTCTCTCATTGCCCATTAGCAGCGACTGGGATGTTCCAGTAGGAAACACCGGTCCATCACTGCGTGCTTTACGCATCCCCAGTTTTAAATGCGAATGCATTTCTTAGTCGGGCTATGTCAGGCATCCGGCGTTGGCGTTGTCCGCGGCGGCCTCGGCAGGTGTTATAGTGAGTGGAGAGGATGAGCGCGCTCTGGTGCGTGAGGGCCCTCGCATCGCGGGAGCTCGGCGGAGCTATATATGAAAAAAAAAATTTAAAAAAAGAAAAAAAGAACAAAAAAAATTAAAAAGAAATAAAAAAAATAAAAAAAGAAGAAAAAAAAACAGAAAGAAAGCAAAAAAAAGAAAAACAGGCGCTGCGCCGTGCTCCCGACCGGGCTGCAGAAATTAGGCGCCTTTTCCTTCTTCGAACCACAACCACCATATATAAATGGAGTGAAGCGCGCGCGAAATGCATTCGCATTTCCTCACGATTCCCTTCGGGGAGGTGGGGGCATTTTTTTTATGAGGACAAATGTTCAGTACGGGCACACAAACTCTTCGTCCAAGGTGAGCAGGCTTCTCACACCACGAAGCCATAGGCCCTTGCCGCCCACGAATCCCATGTTCACCAGAGCCAGCTGTTGCTTGGTTGAGTTGAGTTGAATAAACTTTATTTAAGTAGGATGGAAAACTGGGCGAGTTGGTGTAGATTCATCGTGGCTACCAGCGCGAAACACGTAGTTTAAGCACTTTCTGAACGCCCAGCCATCTTGAACTGTTGTTTGCGTTCATACTTGTGAACATATTCGATCAAAAAGCAAATATACGCATACCTGAGGCGCAACATTAATATGTAAGTATTAGGACGTGTGTTCTTTTATTAGAAAATACATAGATACGCAATTCTAAAGACCGTAGTGTTTTTTAGGCTGCGCTGAAAATGCGACGCTGTGCACCAACTGCGAAGCTTTGCAGGAAAAAGCCCTGTGCCGACGATAGAGAGAGAGAATAAAACATTTTATTGCGAACAAATAAGTCGCTAGTGGGTGGGCCTCCTAGTCCGGAAGACCATTGGCTCTTGCCGCCGTCCGGGCTCGGTCGACCAGGGCTTGTTGCTGCACTGGGTCAGAGCTGGACAAGGTCGCCTCCCACTCGACTATAGTAGGATTATGGTTGGCCGATATACTGGGATTGTTTTGGCACTCCCAGACCATGTGAAAGAAAGTGCCCGTCTCGGGACAGAATTTGCATTTCGGAGTGTACACCGAGGGATCTATCTTGGACAAAACATAAGGATTCGGAAAGGCTAATGACTGTAATCGTCGCCACGCGACCTGCGTTGCCTTGTCTAATTTAGGAGCAGGCGGGGGGTAGAGTGCGTCTACTCAGTCTAATGTGTTGCAGGATATCAGCATAAGAGAGGAGGGGCTGGGGGGTCGTCCTGGTCAGTGAGAAGTTGCGCTGTGGATGAAGCAGCGGAGGCCCGGTGTAAGAGATCGCGGGCGGAGGCGTGAGCGAGCTCATTGCCTCGAACTCCTGTGTGCCCTGGCACCGATAGCAGTTCTATCCAATGACCCTCTTCACGAGTGGCCGCAGCCTGTTGCAGTACGGAATGCGCTAAGCGGCCGACTTGACCTCTGGCGAAATTACCATATGCCGTCTGGGAATCCGTGAGGACAAAGGTGGCTTTTGGATTACGCATGGCTAAGGCAATACCGGCCTCTTCCATGGCCGTAATGTCTATCCCGGTAGCCGAGATAGAGTCCACGACCTGTCCCCTGTTTACCACGGCTGCCGTGACGCGGTTGTGCAGGGGTCCGGCGGCATCTACAAAAAAGGCGTCTTCACAATCTGAATACTTGTTATATACTTTGGCTCTGGCAGCTCGCCTGTGTTTGTGGTGGACGGGGTGCATATTACGAGGCAAAGGCCGAATATTGACTTCCTTCTGCCATTCTGGTGGTAGCGATAGTTTACTGGCGACCTGCACTGGCGGATTGATGCCAAGGGCGTCTAGCGTGGCGCGACCTGCTTTGGTACGCGCGAGCCGAATGACTTGGTTGGTATGATGAGCTTCGAAGAGCTCTGACGCTGTATTGTATATGCCCATCGCAAGCAGCCTGTCATTCATGGTCCATGGGGGGTAGACTGAGTGCTTTCCGATATGAAAGTCGCAAGAGGTGGTCTAATTTCAGTTCATCTTTTTTCAGGATGCAGGTACGGAAGGTTATAAGTGACACGAATGATCACAAAGGCCTGTACAAGACGCAGTATGTCCGCTTCCTTCATGCCACGGTGGCGATTGGAAATTCTAGATATCATTCGCGAGATATTGGTACAGGTTGTACGGAGCTTTTGAATTGCTACTGTGTTGTTGCCCTGATTATTAATGTGGGCTCCGAGGACGCGGATGGTTTCCACTTCCTTGACCGGGGATTGCTCAAGTTTGATATTCAAAGGAATGTGGTTGCCACGTTGTCTAAATACCAGCAATTCTGATTTTGTGACGTAGCAGCGAAGCCCGCATGTTCGACCGATGCGTTCCACAGTATCCGCAGCCCGTTGAAGTGCTTCTTCCATTTGTCCCATGCTGCCGGTATTGGTCCATATAGTAACGTCATCTGCGTATATTGCGTGCTTGATGCCGGGTATCTTGTAGAGTGCTCTAGGAAGATCCAGCAATGCTACATTGAACAGTAGTGGCGAGATTACTGCCCCTTGCGGTGTTCCAGAGTCTCCCATTGTGATGGGGGCTGACGTAGCACCGCCTACTCGTATGGTCAGGTGACGGTTGTGCAAGAAGTTGCGCACGTAGTCATACGTACGTTGACCGCGTCCTAGTTTAGTCAGGTTGGCCAGGATAGTCGAGTGCCGGACATTATCGACGGCTTTTTCAAAGTCAATCGCCAGAATGGCACGCTCCTGTTGAGTGGCACCACTGGGGCGATCGATTATGTCGTGCTTTAGGTGAAGTAGAACATACTGTGGCGATAAATGCGCTCTAAAGCCAAACATTGTATTTGGGAAAAGGTCCTTAGCTTCCATGTATTCAGTGAGCCGAATGTAGAGTGCCTTCTCCATTACCTTGCCGGCACAAGAGGTCACGGAGATGGGACGAAGGTTGTCAATATTGATTGGTTTTTCGTGTTTGGGAATGAAGGTAACTTCGGCCGATTTCCGTTCCTGAGGAAGTATAAGGTGCTGCCGCTGGCAGTGGCCCTTGGTTCAGCACAAGCTCATGTTTTTCGATGGCGTCCATATCTCGCTCAGTGCCTCCTCCATTTTATCAATGGCAGCCAGATGCGGCCAATTCAACGTAGAGTAGGCGCTCTCTGAGGCAAGAAAAAACGTAGTAGTACGGCCGGCACAAGACTATTGTCTTTCGACGACATTTGCAGCGAAGCAGGCACATACGTGGCCAATTTTTTTCTTCATCGTGCAAGCGGCGCAGTCGATTCACTCGTGCTGCTCCTTCTGTGTGTGTTTTTAGGAAAGTCACGCAATGCCTAGCTGTTGCGTATACCCCGTGCAAATCGCGGGCACTGCGGAAAGTACCTGGTGTCACTTTTCATGTGTACGTACGATCACTTCATTGCTGACCATTAATGCATGGTACTTGCATGTGAAGCTCTCAGATATGCACTCTGTTGGTTCTTACGCATTGTGTCAACTCAGAACACACGTGAACTTCTGTTTTTGGCGTCTGACACGCCGTACATAACATGCGCCGTAGGCATTGTATCGCGTTTTTGGGGGGATGTGTCGTTCATACGGAAGGACAATAAACTTTTGTTGTCTTTATCGGACTACGTGGTGTATGTATTGCACGGTGTGTGCGCGCTGCATGGTAGTAGTTGTGCGCGCAGTGGAATTACAAACTTTACGTGCACGATTGCGTATGCAATACGGCGGTGTCCTTTTTTCGATGTAGAGTTTCATCAGATACTAAGTTGGCGTTACGCCGAATAGAAAGTCCTAACGCCCAGCAGAACGCGTAAGTTACTGCCAGGTGAGTTCGAATACAAGGATGCAGGGGCTGAATGTTCTTGATTACGGCACGTACCGGTACTTTTTGTGCTGTTGCACAAAAGCGTACCTCGAAGAACCTAAGCACGCAGCGCTCGTGCCTGCCACGCCCAAACGGCCTGGTAAATGTGTGCTTGCAACATTTTACTGCATGCAAACCGCACAAAACGCGCTAAATTTACATCGGGACAAAAAATCTGCGCAGAAGCGAACCAGCGTGGAGAGCACGCCGCGGGGCGTCTGCTGTTTTGTTTGCCCCATATCGGTTTGTTTGCCCCATAAATCTGACGTCACTTCCGCCACACTTTCCGCAATGCATTGGGATACGATAGGGCCTCTCCTGTGTATTTCTAATTTTCGCGATCTCTGGCGTCATGATGACATCCTAGTCATCACGTGACGATAATTTTGTTTGCAATACTAGCGTTGACGCCGCCCACGTAAGATTACGACGCGGGACGCTGGTCAATTTGCACGTTTGATGACGGATCTAAGGGCTTTCGCCTCCATAACAAACGGGATATTATAGGTGGTAGGAAACGGCCAAATGTTGATGAATATTCAACAGACTCCCACGGTCAGTATAGAAAGCACTGTTTCGATTCGTTAAACCGCAGAAAGGTCGGGGCAAGGAATCAAGGCACATAGTCCGAACATTTGCGTGGTTAGAAGTTTCTGACCGAGGGTGCGCCTTTTATTCGTGATTTCGCCAGAACCATTACGGAGTGAACGCCCCCTAGAAGATAGCGAGCGAGAACTGAACGAGAGTGGAAGTCACGCAAGAGGCAACCGGACCTAGAGGGAACGGTACCTTATAAAGAACGCAGGCATCACACACGTGGCCTCTTGCACGTTGCCGTTAACAAGGCTGTAAGACTGGAAGCGTGGTGAAGGTTATTCCGTTATCCCAGTATATATAGACCGACACGCTTGGCGTGCGAGAGATGGAACGGATAAGGGATTGCACGCAATTTGGTCTTCTGTCAGCATTAACGTTATTTGTGCAATCTCTCGAGAACCGTGTCTGCATTATTGGCCGGAAAGGCGCAGCCTGTTTGCTGCAGTTGAACACGCACGGTGAAGGCAAGAACTGTGACAGAAAATGCGAGTTTAGTACATTAAACCTGCCAGAATGAAGAAATAATTATTTCAATGACTGCTGAACGGCACTTATTGGGTGTTACTCAAAAAAATTCCGGCAGTTAGAGCTCGTTTCGCAGAAATTCCGGTGCCGGCGTCGATGTCGGCGTCCTTGGCTGTGAGCGAAAAATGATCTTGGCCATGACCAAAAAATCAAAGATAAATCGGTTCGAGTGAGAATCGAACCCAGGCGATCTGCGTGGCAAGCAGGTGTTCTACCTCAATGCCACGCTACTGCTGAAAACTGTTTCGGAAAAAAAACACTGTATGAATCTCATGTTGTGGAAGGAGTCTCCTTAACGCATGTAAGATTGCGTGGCGGAAGCGTAGATTCGCGCCAGGCGTTAAAACTTGTGAGTTGAATCGAGTGGGTCTTTCAAAGGCACGCCCATGACAGCGCGTTCAGACACATTTAATCCTCATCAGCTGCAAAAGCATCAACAAAGGGAGCAGCTGTGCAGGTTCGCGTGTAGCCTTACGGACGCGTAGTGGGCCCTTCGCTGATTCGCAAAGCGAATAATTATGGCGTAGTGGGCCCTTAACACCTATACTTGCAGTAGGTATTCTATAATAGCTTGAAAATCCCAATGTTACACGCATGGCCATTCTTTTCCTAACGGCGCGGTTGAGGCATGCACCAAGAACCGAAGCAATACGAACAATTGAGGAGGCAATGCGCACGAAGCTCGATTACGCCATCGCGTTCTACTCTTGATCGCGAGGTTCAAGCGTCCTCGAAGTTTTTACGGGAATGATCTCATCCGAAGGAGACAGCGAGTGCGAGCTTATGCCATGCGTTCAGCAGTCTGTACAGGTGAACTGTTGTCTTCGGGTAAATTGAGTAGTTGCGTTCACACCATGGGCTGACTAGGCAGCACGATTACACTGGCATCTTTATGGCTGATTGTGTGACTAACACGGGCAATCGCGTTGCAGCGCAGACGTCACTTACATGGAAACAAAGTGTGAGCAGCCTTCGTTGACGTGTTGCTGCGGGGATGCGCAACGCTAGACTAAACGAAAACTCGACTTGCTGCGCAAGCAGAATGAAAAAATCGCAGCATATCCACAGAGTGAATGATGATGAGTGGGCGAAGCTCCGGAGTAGAGGTGTGCACGGGCTCCGGGTAGCCCGAAAGCCCGGCCCGGCCCGCGGGTCGGGCTCGGGTATGCGGACGTCTTCCCATCTCGGGCCCGGGCCGGGCTCGGGCTACTCATCTCGGGCTTCGGGTGGGCCGGGCCAGGTGCAAAGCCCGCATCAAACCAAAAATATAGACGTTTTGCCGGAATTGTTTTCTAGCACTTAGCGATGAGCACACAGATCACCTTTGTGATTATTCATCCACGCAGTCATCCTCCTGTCTTGCATCAGACATACTACACTTCTTGAAGAACAAGGAGTTTAATTATTCCAAGCTTGTTATGCTTGCGAAAAAAAATTATTTGCGATTCCGGCTACCAGTGCGAGCAGCGAAGCGAAGACGGGATATGTGATGCAGGAGCGCCGCACTTCGCTGAAGTCCGAATCACTGCACAGCCTGTTAATTTTACACAACTTGTAATCTGTGTATACACACTAACATGTGCCGTTTGCATATGCTTAACTTTGATATGTTGATTAAAATGCCACATGATTAAAAAATGATATCTTGTCGCCGCAGCAAACTTTCATAGTGTCGGGCCGGACCGGGCCCGGGTTTGTGTTTTTTTACGTCGGGCCGGGCCGGACGGGCTCGAAGCCCTTTAAGGTCGGGCTCGGGCGGGCCTTCGACGTAGTCAGTGGGCCCGGGCCGGGCTCGGGCTTGAAAATTAGGCCCGTGCACAGCTCTACTCCGGAGGTTCATCGGTAAACCGTGAATCTTCCGTGAACTTTCGCCCAGTACATCATCAAAGACGTGACAAACACTGTGTGTATATATACAAGAAATTTTATTTATTCGTAAATGGTAGCTAGACGTGGCTTCCGGTCCCCCCTTCATTATAACGGCTTTATGGTCGGTGAAATGGCGGGAGAGCGGTTCCTGGAAGTGAAGTGAAGTTTGAAGTGAAGTTTATTGCCACATAGTTACAAAACATGTTTAAACAGCAAGGATGGTGGGATAAAAGCTGCATATAGGCAGCTTGACTAGTCCCACCTCCCCGTACAATAACAGCAGCAGCAACATTAACAAGAATTCTCACTTGTTGCAATAGAGATACACAAAGCAAAGCGATAAAAAAAATCAGTAAGAAACACACATTTCAACAAACACAGAAGCTAGGTTGACATTCGTAAAATTAGTTGACACAATGTCTTTTTAGAAAGGTAACGTATGTTGTCATCCCATAGTTTATATTTGTTTAGTGTTGAAGGAAGACAGTAGGAGAGTGTTTGAAAACCGTAATTTGTGCGTGGTCGCGGAACTGCCCAATGTTCGGTGTGTCGGTTTAAGCGACATGATTGGTTGATTGACAAGTTCGCGATGTTCCTCATATGTGTACTACCCTTAGTCGTTTCATGTTTAAAAGAACTCATAAGCTGATACTCATAAAAATGGTCAACTCGGATAATTTTGAATTTCAAAAACAGATCACGCGTATGTTCATTGTAAGATACATCAGCAATAGGCCGTAAAGCTTGCTTCTGCAGTGTGACTAGATGATCTAATGATTGTTTTGTGCTTTTTGACCAAACGAGGTGGCAATAGCGCAGATGCGAAGCAAATAGTGCATTATATATCATGAGTTTCTGTTGTATTGGTAGCAGTCTCTGGCATCTGCGCAACATGCCTAAGGCTTTGGAAAGCTTAGATTTTAAGTAATCGGTATGGTGGTCCCAAGTCACCAGTTCATGAAAAATAACACCCAATGTTTTAGCCGACGTGGAGAGTACTACTTTTGAGTCATTTAGCGTGAGAGACTTCGTGAGATCGCAAGGCGTGGATTTCGCTCTAAAAAGCACTGCTTTTGTCTTAGAGCAATTGAGCTGAAGTGAGGTTTTTACCGACCAATTATACATTTTTCTTAGTACATCATTTGCCAAATGTATAAGTTCGTCATCCTTGGTTCCTAAAACGAAGAAACTGGTGTCATCCGCGTAAATAATGTAGTTAACTGAGTCATCAACATTCACAATATCATTTATATATATAACAAATAAAAGCGGGCCCAGAATGCTGCCCTGAGGCACACCCTGCCTAATAGGTTTAAACGAAGAGTAATGTCTATTTACTGATACGCATTGTTTTCTGTCTGTTATGTAACTTCTAATTAAATCTAAAACAATTCCGCGTATGCCGTAACAATTTAATTTATCTAATAGGGTTGCATGATTTATTCTATCAAAAGCTTTTGAGAAATCTAAAAATACCCCCCAGTGTTAGTTTCCTAGCCTCAATACTGTTTAGAATTATTTCTTTTTGCTTAAGAAGAGCAGTTTAAGTCGAACAGCCATGATCTGAACCCATGTTGTGACGACGTTATTACGGAATGCTTGTCAAAGAAAGAGCTCATTCTGAGGAGAATAATTTTCTCTAAACCTTTAGAAAAGAAAGGAAGAATTGAAATCGGTCTATAATTGCCTAAATTATCTCTTTCACCACCTTTGTGCACCACAGTTACCCTTGCAACTTTCATCTGTTGAGGAAAAATGCCAGATATTAATGCCATGTTGTAAATGTGAGTGAGGCAAGGTGTGATCAGGTCGATTACATGAAAGATTGGTTCAGACTTTAGCCCATTCACATCCTCACTTTTGCTTCGCCTGAATTTTTTGAACACGTTTAGAATTTCATTATCATCAGTTCCATATAGATACAATGAGTGTGTGAGGGGGGTTGGGTAAATACGTCAACGCATCCTGATCATGAGTACTTTCAGCCAGTGATAGAAAATATTCATTGAATTTATTTGGCTAGGGCTTCATTTTTAAAACTTTCGCTTCCTACTTTAAGCTCATTAGCAGTAGAGGCGGGCCGCGATCGTGACAGGACAGAATTCCGCTTATTCCACATCTGCTTTACATCCACAATGCCATCAAACATGAAGTAGTAATAGTCACGTTTGGCCTGTTCAAGCAACTTAGTCAAGTGATTACGGAATGTTTTAAACTCTTTCAACACGCGAGGCTCACGAGTACACACGAATAAATGATACAATGCATTCTTTTTCTTTGTCATTTGGATTAGCTTAAGAGAAATCCATGGTTTGCGAGCTTGTTTTGGTTTTTTTTGCTTGTTTATAAGGGAAACGTTTATGATATACTAGGCACAAGGTATCAATGAAGCGGTCATAAGCCTTTTCAGGTGAAGAACAAGACAGTATGTCATTCCAGCTTAACAAGCTTATTTCTTCACGAAAGCAAGATAGAGATCGTGGATTAATGTCTTGAAAATAAATATCTCTTTCCGCTGAGTGTTTTTGCTTAGTTTGTACATTAGTAATCAAATAAATTGGCAAATGATCACTAATTGTAACACTAATCGTACCATGATGTAGTATATCAACAGTATTCGTTATAAATAAATCAATTAAAGTCGCTGTAGTAGCTGTAACGCCAGTTGGGGTAGCTATAACATTCGAGAGGCTATATGAAAGAAGCAGGTTGGAAAAGTCGGTTTGTTTGTTAGATGTTGTGAGCATGTCGATGTTCAGATCCCCTCCAAGTACTAAAGTATAATTGTTTTCATTTACGAAACTAAAGTATTCGTCTAAGAAGTGGAAAAAACCAGCGATGCTGCCGTGAGGTGGTCTATAGACAACAGTAATGAGAGTTTTTTTCAGATTTCAAGCACATGACTTCAAAATCTTCGCAGCTTCGAGACCAATCATCAACATACTCATAGGTGATACTAGCTTCAACATATATGCATACACCAGCCCCGTCTTTCTCTGTTCATGTGGACCACATTATACCCATCTATATTCATAACATCAGCATCATTGGAGTACCACGTTTCACTTAGCATAATGACCGAAAACTTGAACCCAATTTCGTCAATGAAACTGCAGAACTCACCCTCTTTTGAACGCGCTGACTGTTTATTCAAATGTAAAAAACTTAGAGTCGATACACACCTATCCGCCAAAATTGCAGTTAATTCACAGGGGCTAGAATACTTCACAGCCATTTTGAAGCCGAACGTTGAAAGAACAGTGGCAGGAACATAAGGTTAATAACACTATGTACAAAACCAATTTTGACGATAATGTTACAAAGCAGAGCTCTTTTAGGGCTGGTGCTCCCAACAACAATACTATCACAGGGATAAATACATAAACGTAAGAATGGTGCGGTACAGGCTATAAGGCGTAAATAAACGGTACTGTTGAAAAAGGCTAACGTAATGAATAGTACCCGAGCTTTGTTTAGTCGGGCAGAGTGTAGTACATGTAAATCAAGAATGAAAGATAAGCTCAAATCCACAAAGTATCGGCAAATATAAGTAGCAGTTCGAATGAGCATGCCTGTAATTATCCAGTGATAAGTTACAGGAACCAAGAATAAGCACGAAAATTTTGTATGCCTTAGCTCCATTTTATCAGTGAGCATAAGAAGAGTGAATTAAATCAGGAATACAGGGCACTTAAGTGACTCTGTCCAGGTCAGCGTCACAGACAATATGTAGAACAGGCGATTGCTCGGATTTGCGCATGAGGATCTTCCCCTGTGCCACCCAAACAAACTTCCATTCTTTTTCACGCCTCAGTTGCCGAGCCCTGCCCAACAGTCGCTTATTCTCAGCGCACAGGTGTTCATTAATATAAACAGGACTGTTCGTCTGAAAGCCCAAAGTGCCAGTGTTTAACCGGACATGTCGTGCTGCAGAGAGAAATCTGTCTCGTGCAGACCGAGTCGTGAACTTTATGATGACATTTGGTTTGTTCTTATCCTTAGAAGGAACACGATGTACAACATCAATGTCATTTTCAGTTATACTTGTATTGAGACACGTGGCGATCTGTCCCACACTTTGTTTCAAATCTTCATTAGTGACCAAAGGCAGCCCCTTCACTTCCTGGTTCATGTTTCGACTGTACTGTTTCATCTCTACTATTTCTCTTCTTGCATCTTTCAACTCACTTTTTAGTTGCTCATTATCATGTTTACATCGCTGATTCTCAGCCGCGACCGCAGTGAGTTCGCGACGGAAAACATCGACATCTTTCTTAAATTGTTCAAAGCCTTCGTTTATGAAGCCAATGGAGTCACGAATGGTTCCAATTTCGCGGTGAATTTCAGCATTTGAGCTCGCAACCCCGCTAACGTCACCTTATGTCCGTCGCAAACGCCCCAAGCTTAGATGTCAGGTCAATCAACACCTTAGCGACTTCCTTAATAGTGCCTGGCTGCTTCTCAGCAAGAGACTTCGTTACGTCGCACAAGCTTCCAGCGTTTGAAAGCGCCATAGCCTAGAGGTAACACTTGACACATATACAGTGCACTGGAACACTCGTGGCAGCAACAGCGGCGATAGGAAATGAACTGTGCAAGAGCGCAGCGTAGGAAATGCCACCAACCTGCAAAAATCCAGACAAGTTGATTAGAGGACGTGCGTACGTCGCCGCTGCCACTGCCAAAGTGAAACCAGCTGTACCGTGAAAACACCGCCCCCCAAGACAGAAGCGATAAGCCGTAGTTACACCACCCTCAGACAGATGTCGGGATGCACATCGCAGTCGCAGTCCTGGTAAGCCAAAAAGAAGCAGCGGTGAGTTGGTCAGGAAACTTGTATACTTCGAAATTAGCCCAGTTCGGGGGGGTCCTTACAGGTATAGGACGAAGCAACAGCCTCTGCAAAAATCCAGACAAGTTGATTAGATGACGTGCGTACGTCGCCGCTGCCACTGCCAAAGTGAAACCAGCTGTACGATGAAAACACCGCCCCCCAAGACAGAAGCGATAAGCCGTAGTTACAGCACCCTCAGACAGATGTCGGGATGCACATCGCAGTCACAGTCAGGTATAGGATGAAGCAACAGCCTCTGCAAAAATCCAGACAAGTTGATTAGATGACGTGCGCACGTCGCCGCTGCCACTGCCACTGATGGGTCGTAGTCGAAAGTTTGCAAAGACGAGTCGATGCAGGTTCCTCGGATGGTGGTTGGTTGCATGTGGTCAAACGATATGCATGTGAGACCATATCGCGATGCCATGTGTTGCATGGCATCGCGATCGTCATTGTCATCAGCGTCATCGTTATGACGCATAGTGGGTACATTCCATGTGCTGTGTCGTGATGGCAGCGTCATCGTCATCACACAGGGGTGGCTACGACGACAACGACGTAGGACGCGGGACTAGCCTATGCCCTAAGGAGCTTCGCACCTAAAAAGAAGGGAGACAGGAAAGAGTCGAGTTTTCAAGTATAAACCGACTGGTCTGCAAAGACAGACAGACAGACGGACAGACAGACAGACAGACAGACAGACAGACAGACAGACAGATAGATAGATAGATAGATAGATAGATAGATAGATAGATAGATAGATAGATAGATAGATAGATAGATAGATAGATAGATAGATAGATAGATAGATAGATAGATAGAAACAAACGGCCGCAAAGGTACTTGAATTCAGGTACACGTTAAGGAGCCTCAGCTGCATGGTCAAAATTGTTCAGATACCCCGACTACGACCTGTCTTATAACAAATCGTAGTTTTTACATGCGAAACCAGAGAAAATGGTTAATGAACTATCTAGAAGTATCCGCTTCGGGCACCGTGTGGAACGCCGTGAATGATTATAACATATGGTGCCTTATAGAGCAAGTGCCACAGTCTCAAAAAAAAAGAAAGAAAAAAGAACAGTAAAAAATGCAGAAGCTGCAGCACTTACTACCCCCTCGGCACTTTTACTACCTTTCGCTAACGTTTTGTCCTGCAGAGGTAGTAAATATTACCGGTAATACTTAGCGTCTCACAAGTAATAGAGGTTACTACTTACGTACGTGACGGGGTACTGAAAGCCACTACCTCTATTGGCTGCGGAATCTTATGCTGTAATTGTGACAGTGTTATAAAAAACTTGGACAAACTATGGTTTTCTTAATTTTCTTGGAATCCCAGATTTATGCTATTTCATGACACACGTATATGCAAATCATAAGGTATAAGAATATGGGTCCGAAACATCAAATGCAAGGCCCAATTTGTGGACAGCGCACGTAACGTATGCTACCCCAAAGCGGAGCTTTATATACTCTTCAGGTTGCTGTTAGAGTCTATGTCTCGTAGACGCCTTCGTATTTTGCACGTGCCTATGTGTGTGTGTGTTCTCAGTTATGGTTTAATTCATGACGATGTCTAAATTAGTATCCGAGGTTGTAGTACGTACTACACGGTCACATGAAAGGACAACACCAAATGGTCTCTCTTTTTATTGCGATAGCAATTATATGGGCACTCTCGGCTGATTTTCGCCGTCGCCGTCTGTCGACGCCATCATGTCCCGGATATGTATATGTATATATAAAAAAGGCATAAAGAAAAATAGATCAGTAGAAAAAATTTCAAACCACCTGAACAGGGATTCGAACCAGCGACCCCGCACTCCGCAACCTGCTGCGATTGCCAACACAGCCACACGCCATGCTCGTGCCAACTACGATATAACGGCGAGCTATTCATATGCCCCATTTGCCGCTCGCGGTACGCAGATCTCGGAACAGCTTGAGCGTGTTTTCTATCACTCAACGCTTTTACAGTTTTTTTTTTCAAATTGAAAACTGCCCTTGAGATGTGCACGAAAAAGTGGCTCCCTTCTGTACCACTCATGATGTAGGAGGGAAAAAAAAAAAGAACACCGGGCACACTTGGCGTCAGACGCCACCGCGTGGCAGGAGACGCAGATGGGTAATTCCACGTGCCGCAGTTTAAAAGAAGAAGTATCAAACAGCGCCGAAAAGGCATATAATCATATAATCAATCCTTGGCCAAATCCCCCCTGAGTGGGTATGAGCCATGTCAGAGGCAACAACAACCACAGCGTCGGCTTCTGCATTGTGGACACTCGCAGCGCGTTGCTCAAATAAAAACTCGTAACAACTGCGACAGTTGTTAGTTCACGCTTGTCCTGTGTATACGTATGCGTCCTTTTCGAGCGTGTTTCTTTGTGCTGCGGCGGCGCGTTGCAAGTATCGAGCTGCTTGTCGTTCTTCGTGTGACAAACTACTTTCTTGCTATCGCATTCATTGCTTCGCCCTAGTGGCGTAACTGTGACTTTTTTTTACTTGAGCCTGTCAGGGGTGGTAATGTCCCTTACTTTCTACTACCGCCTCCCAGCACGTAGTAACTGTACATAGTAAATGTCGTTGTACTACAGTTACTACCTTGGTAGTTACTAGCTTTAGTTGCAACGTATGTAGCAAATATTGTGAGAAGCGCTTACTACGTCAAAGGTAGAAAGTACCGCTTCTTTTTGTAATAGTGTGTAGGGGTGACTGAAAACCGCACTGGAGATAATGGATGTATCAGCAGAAATGCTGGAATGGGCAAAATCGCATCATTAGTGTATATGAACGATATAGTCTCTGACATACAGTCTACGACGTGCCCCGACTAGAAATTAGTTCGTGCTACTCTTCACTGTTTGCTGAGCTTATCCACTGCAAAAATTGTATCCACCCATTCCTAACAGATAATTGCGAACACCCTTGCCTTAGCTTATTCAAGTTGGCTTTGACAGCATATTTACGAAGTAACAATGTGGCGTTTGCAGTATCAAGTGTATGACGTGCTCAGTGTGTTGCCTCTTAACTCTTTCGTTACCGTGGGAAAATGGGCAACTTTCCGTAGGTTTTTGTTGGTATTTTTTTTGTAATAAGTAATAAAATGGTTATACTGTAATGCAATACATCAAAAGAAAGCTAAGTAAATGTACTTTTGACGTGTATAAGTTTTAAAAACTGAACTTGGAAACTAATATGCAGAAAAAAATCGTTAAAGATAACATTTCTTGCAAATTTGAAAGAACATTTGCAATTGTATGTTTACTACATAAAAGAAGTAAATCTGGAAAATATTCTGAAATATACAAATTGTTTATATAGGAGACATCTACTTAACAGAAAAGTTTCACTGACCTAGCTCAACAACTGCACGAGTTACACTTGTTTACTTGTTGCCCACTAGGAAGTGTCTTGTTCAGCCAGGTTGCACAGTTTTTTCTGTTTATTGCACAAATTGCTCAGACACAGAAGCACAGTAAATATTAGTAAAAAGGGAAAGAAATGGGCTATTGAACCACGTATATATGGACATATTGCGCTCGATGGTTGCTCAAGAAAAAAATCTTGACTGGGAAAGTACAGTGTCGCAGACGGCGCCAGAACATCATTATGTATGACTTCACTACACAAAAAATATGTGGAATTGTGTAATTAAAAAAAAAAGAAGGAATCATCATCTGAATCACTGCTGCTAGAAGCAGCCAAATGATCGCTTCCAGATGCAACAGAATCGCCAGAAAGGCGTCGTTCGCGCGAGGGACCGGCAACAAAAGCGTCTGCCATCACAGACGGAGCGAACCGCACAATTGGAACCGCCGCTTAAATCGCCGCCGCATGGGAAAAATACAAACTACGCAAAAAAATGAAAGATTGGTGCCTAGAGAATACGACAAGTGCCGCTGCAAGTCCATAGGAGCGCTCATATTTTAAAAATAGCTTGTGGCGCGTATGGGTCACCGGTGGCCCATGTCCTATAGACACGGTAACGAAAGAGTTAAGTAAGAACGCAGACATCTGGTCTACATAATGGTGACTTATTCGGCACAGTCCTTATAAACGAGAATGCATAGCAACTGCGTCCAATCATGCAGACGCTTCTTGCCTCTAGATATTTCAAGTTTCACCAAACATTCTTGTGCACCTTAGTGAGGTCGCGCTTCGGTTGACTGGCACACTGCGATGTAAAGGCATGGCGTAACATTCAGTTATTCAACGCACATTTGTGACAGAAACTGAACGCATTCCATCAGCGCGTAAGTTTCAAGTTCGACCAAGTGTACCAGCATGGCGAAATTCTTTACACGAACGAAAAAGAAAATTCTGCTGGACTAATAGCTGCAAATTCGCAGCGATAATATTAGTGCAATGCAAGTAAGCGTAATGAGGACAAGAGACACCGACAAAGAAGGAAAACGATAGGTACTTTGAGATGTTTAGGCTTCCATACGGAGTGCTTTTGATGGTCTTGATGCCTTAAACCATTCCATTTCTGGTGCTCAATTCTCAGCGTTTCTAGTCTACACCATACTGCCCAGACACGAACCATGGATTTTATAAACCAAGTAAGCTGAATGAATAACGAGAAAGGAAGTGTTGATACATGCGCTTTCGTTTTAGTTTTGTTACCTTGCCAGGTTTCCTGCAGTTGTGTGAATGCAGCGCATTGTTTTTTTCTTTAGTAATATTCGACAGACCTTGTTCAGCAATACGTAATGAAAGAAGCGTTCCCGGGTCCCTCATGTATCCGCCTAAGTAGAGAAGAAGGCGAAAGTCATCTTTTACTGATTTATTTCTTGCTTCTTAGTCGATTGTATTGATCCTCCTTCCACCTAAATCACAAGGTTCCTGCAGCGCTGCCTCCGGCATCGGTGCACCTTTCACCAAGTAACGACGTCATTCGATTACGCGTTATCATGTGGCGCCATGTCATGCAGCTTCAGGATGACGTTGCAAGTTTTGGTGATCTGTTCAATGATCATAGCGTTATAGATGACGTCATCCAGACATCACCTGTGATCACGTGACTTTATTGTGCGTTTATTATTAGCGCCGACGGTCACTCTTCGCGTTTCATAAGGCATGTAATGCTTTAGCGTTAAGAAAGAAGCAGCAAGCTCGATTGCTAGATGATAAGAATGATTTTTTTCATTTCATTGCAACATTCACGGTGCTCAGCGGGGTATTCTACTGTAGGTCCCAAATGACGTGGAATTGAAGAGGTATATACACTGCAATACACTGCATCGCTTCAACAATGCCGGGCGCTCAGGCAGCTGAGAAAACCTACGTCCAAACAGTGTGTAGCGGCAGTGAGCGCGGGGCCGACGTGTGTAGAAGGCGAGGATGAGCGAGTCAGCGAAAGGTCAGCGTAAACGAAGGCGCTGGCCTCGCAGCCGCTCGGCTTTTCTCTCTCTCCCACTTTGCGCAGCTCGTTAGGGCGGCGGCGGCGGAGGCACGTAGCTCGAAACCGGGCCCATGAGAACCTATCGACCTCCAACAGTTGGAGCCAAAGGCGAGCCGACCTGGCCGCTCGCAGCTGGAACAATCCGCAGCGCCAAGCCGCGACTCGAGTGCGCGCGGCCGCCGGCTTTAATGTGATTATGCCCCGAGAGATGAAAGCCTGCTTCTCCTCGGCCGCTTCGTTCAACGGCCGCTATTTTCACAACGGTTTGTTCCTGCCGCGAAATGTGCTCAGCCCCCGTTGTTTGGTTTATTTAAGGTCTGCGCGAGTGATGTAAGTGCTGCACGAGTCAAGAATTATTTTTGACTGGTGTATGAGAGGAAGGGGATTTTTTTTTCGTTACAGAATCCTGTGCTAGGTACCTTCGAAAATTCTGCAGTCGGCTCGCTCTATTGAATAAAGTTTATTCCTTCTCCTCCTCGTTTAAGTATGATGCTCTGACACTAAGTACAGCTCACTGTAAGAAAATAATTAATATTTTCCTGAAGATGACTTATTTATATATACAAAAACGTTTTTGCCGCCCGAAACATTGAGAGAATGTAAAAAAAAAAGCCCCCCACCTCCCCGAAGGGAATCGTGAGGAAATGCGAATGCATTTCGCGCGCGCTTCACTCCATTTATATATGGTGGTTGTGGTTTGAAGAAGGAAAAGGCGCCTAATTTCTGCAGCCCGGTCGGGAGCACGGCGCAGCGCCTTTTTTTTTTTTGCTTTTTCTTGTTTTTTTTAATTTTTTTTTTTATTTTTTAATTTTTTTTTCATATATAGCTCCGCCGAGCTCCGCCGCAGACCGCTTTTAGTTAACGCGCACGCTGCGAATTTTTATTGTTCAACAACGCACAGGAGAAATTTCCCACCAGCACCACCTTGGAGGTCAAGATTCATTGCCATATATACGGGGTGGCCAGTGAACGGTTGTGCAGCGCGAGCAGTCGGTTTTTTCAACCAAGAAACTCGCTAGCAGACGCTGCCTGTGTCGGCGTCGCCAGGCGAGAGAGGGAGAGGGGGGGAGCGTAGGAGAGGAGAGAGAGGTGGGGTGCGCATGCGCAGTGGGAGTGTGGACGCTGCGGGCAGAGATGCCTAGAGAAGAGAGGGGGGAGCGTAGGAGAGAAGAGAGGTGGGACGCGCATGCGCAGTGGGAGTGTGGACGGCGCGGGCAGGGATGCCTAGAGGAGAGAGGGGGGAGCGTAGCAGGGGAGAGAGGAGGGGAGGCGCATGCGCAGTGAGGGTGTGGTTGCCGCGGGGAGGGATGCCTAGGGGAGAGAGAGGGAGAGAGGAGGTTTTTTATCTTTATTTTTTTTTTTTGAAAGGGTTTGCGCATGCGCAGTAAGGGCGGTCACGCCGTACACCACCACCACCGGATTAAGCTTCGCCATAAGATGCTTCACATCTAACACCTGCCGGCGCGCACACCTCCTCAACCTATCCTCCTACTCCTCCTCCGCGGACAACGCCAACGCCAACGCCGGATGCCTGACATAGCCCGACTATGAAATGCATTCGCATTTAAAAAACAAAGTACGGTAGGTCGTCCTATTGATAGGGCGCCCTAGGCAGTAAGGACAAAGCGTAATTTTAAATGCTCTTCGCGGGCGCTTGTCGCTATTTTGACAGCATAATGGTCCATACCAGGGCTGCCACGGACTTCGAGTTAAGTTTTAAGATCCGAAGGCCGAACTTGTGTTCTTGAAGAGGCAAGTGTCAGTATTAGGCTAATGGCTGAACAATTTGCGACTTGAGGTAAGTTCAAAAAATACTTTAAGAACTATGAACGTTTATATCAGTTTTTTTTTTTTTTTTGCGAGGTGGTTTGATCTCGTTCATAATCAAATAAAAATAACGGTCATAATTTGTTGGCCTGTGATGTGCGTTGAAGGTATTGCATGCCGCGTTCCAAACGCAAAGTTCATCGTGTAAAGAATTTCTTTCTACATTCTAGTTTTCATTTCTTTCTCGCAAAACTGCTCCTCTTAAGCTTACAGCAGCTTCTTCCGCCTTGTGACAAAGATACTAGGTCTGTATTTGTCTTCTGCAATTACAAAGTTGCAGCCGCTTTGTCTTCCATTAAATATACATAACTTTCGATGTCAAAACAAATGACTTTAAAGTCGGAAAGGTGTCTTCGCCGTAAAATTACTCACAGTGCGGCGTAGCCGAACTGCTGTGCGAACTTGGTGGTTTTAGGTGGCTTCGAGCACTGTGTTAAGGGAACAGCGCGCGTGCCTCGTTCGTGCGGAGATGGATATTAATAAATGAACAGAGAAGAGAGGCGAGTGGAGTTATCGTGACGGGCCGCTGCTCGACCGTGGTGTTTCACGCATCGGATTACGCCGCGCACGTGCACTCCTAACGGACGACCGTGGAGTCGAACGCGTGTCGTGCCACGCGACACCGAAACGTCAATGCAGCCTCCTTTTCAAGCGAGCGTGGGGTGGGAGGGGGGGGGGGTGTTCACCCTGGGGTCCTTCGGGAAACGAGGGCCGGGGGGCAAGCGACCCGCATGCAGGATGATGACAGGAAAGCCAGCGCGGCTGTCGTCAGTCCCAGAGCAGCGATGTCGGAAGGGTAGCAACCGCACAGTGCGATGTTGAACTAGGTGGTCGCACGTGTTCACACTGGGTCGCATTTACCCGCTATAGGTATATTGGAAACTAGGAAACGACTAGAGTGCTGAGGGCTATGGCGGAACGCAGCTTGCGGTGACGAATGAAAAGTTGATTGTGTCGTAGCGGTATTACACCTTCTTGCGAGGAGAAATGGTGCTCAGTGACTCTTACTTCGTGTCGGCAACTTAAAGAACAACCCTTTTCTCTGTTTGAGAAACATGGTACGGCTTTGAGAGGTGTGTCGAATAGGACATCTATGACAAAGACACCCGTTCGTGCCGATGTAACTATCGTAAGAAAGGGATACATATGAGCGCAAAGTCGAGAAAACAGAGGGAGGAAGCAGAAAGGTAGTCATTTCTGATTCGTCCTTCTTCGTAGTTTTCTAGTTGGTGCTGATGTGTATCGATTTGATATCAGTTACCTCGCCCAGCAACAAGCCTTGGTCTATCGTAGGAATACGATTCAGGTGGTCTTCCACGTTATTTTAATCGCAAAATATACAAAAGCATTGCTTCAGACGCGTAGGGGCGCTGTACTTATTTTTGAAAATGGCTAGATTACAGTGTGCGTTGCCAATGTGCACCTTACAAAAATATTTTGAGCTATATAAACACAAAGGAGTAGCGGTCTTTTCCAAGTTTTCCACGTGGTTCTTTTGTGATGTCAAGGAAATTGCGTACATGTCATATTTAGAACGCTGTCTTCTGTTTTGCGTTCAAAGGCCGGCTGACAACATGCTCTTATAACACAATAATTGCTGGGGTTTTACATGGCAAAATCACGATACTGTTATGAGGCACACAGTGGTTGGTTGGTTGAAATAACTTTATTCAGGTCCCGCGGAACGCGCTTTAGCGCGCAGCGGGCAACTCCCGCTGGGAGACCAGCTTTGGACACCGTAGTATAATGCTTCTGAAATTTCGACCATCGGGAGTTCTGTAACATGCGCTGATAAAACACTGTACACAGGTGTCTAACATTTCGCGTCCATCTAGAATTTCGCCACCGCCACAGCCGGTATCGAACCCGTGGCTTTCAGGTCAGCTGCCTAGTTGAGGCACATTTCGTTGCGAATGACACATCCAAAATGCTGCATTCAGTAATCTCACGTTTCTCACGGAGAACAGCTCTTATACCGTTTCTTTTATTTCCTTTTTTAGATCTTGCAGAGATACTCGACGACTCAGATTTAAAGAAAAAAAAGACGTTCTCACATAGCCTCTTTTTTTTGTGCGTGTCTTTTCGACAGGAAGCTTTGTAGACACCGTGCCTAATCGAGCAACGGTGTCGCGTAGATCTTGGAGAATGTAAACAGGAGAAACCAACCAAGGACAGCAAACTACGCGAGTACGGGCACCCAAAGTAAATTTCTGCTTCCCGCTTGCCCTGCACTGCTGAGAAGCCGTCACCTCCCCTTTCGCTCGTCTTCACCACCGTTCTATTTCTTTCCCTTCGTAGGCGCTCTCAAGCAGGGAGGAGACAACCCTGGGTAATTAGTGGACGCTCGACTGATCCCCGTGGCGCGAACGGTCGCTTTGTTTACGCGGGAAGGTCGTTAAGGGAGAACGAGCTGTGTCTACAAGCGGACGTGCGGTGCCTCTCCATTCGCTTGCAGCTACAAAGCTCCGTCCTGTGCTTCAACGCACTCCCCTCCTTTGCCACGGGTTCTTGATTCCCTTGGCGACGAATTAAACTGCGTAACGAACCGCGCCGCCTTGTTGTCTTTCGTCTTGCTCGGGTGACCGAAGACGGTGTTCGGCGGTGGCTTGCTCGCCGGGAAGCAGAGGGACGCAATTTGTTTCGTGCGCAAGCGGTAGACGGCGAACGCTCCTTCGCTTTGCAGGTGCCAGCGAGAAATCGTCGAGGAACAGATATTTAGAAGCTCAGAAGAAATGAAATACTTGGGATTCTGAATTGCGTTCTCAAGATTGCATTTTTAAGATGCACATTTGTCATTTTTCACTGTATATGTTTGCAAATGTTCTTGTTGGAGCAGTAAAATATATATATGCCAAGGTGTGCTCACATACAACTATATAATAACAAAGAAGCGCATACTGCAGAAGAATCAACAGCTTGGATAACTGGTAATAGTTCTTGAACATCTCGAACACTGCGCAAGTACGACACTGACCCGAAAGACTAAATCACTCATTACTAAGGTTGAAGACTGGGCGTGTTGGTAAGGCATGACTAGATTGAATAGCGCGACTGATCACGGGACACAAGATCACGGGACACAAGCGCTTTGTGGTGTGTGTTCCTTTTCTTGTGTCCCGTGATCAGTCGCGCTATTCAATCTAGTAAATCACTCATCACAGTGCTGGCGGTTTCCGTGCAGTATTTGCGATGTTCGAGAAAGCGTGCGTTGCCTTCCGAGTGCCCAAAAAGAGGCAATATGTGAAAGAAATCATACTTGTATTGCGACATTGCATGATACAGTAAGCTAACTAGAAACGTTATTAGCGGAAATATGACTTCCACTTGCACAACAGAAACGCCAGTGATGATACTTAAAAAAAAAGAAAAAAAAAGAGGACTCTCAATCTCTGTGCAAACTTAGTCACCCTTTTAAGCTGTGGATACAGAGCCGCATCATCCGACAGAACAAACCTAGGAGGCTTCGGCAAAAAGAAAAAAAAACAAAGAAGCATTGCATATATCCTGTATTGATTACCTTAAGGAGATAATCTGACACTATTCTTATCTGTAGACCTTTAAAAGCGACCACTATTTTCATTGCAGGAATTAATTCCTTCTGATTTGTCAATAAATGGTTTTCCAATATAGCATTAATATACGGCGTAAGCTACTGTGGCTTGCTCAACCTGCAAAGTCCTTTTTTTTTGTGGAAACGTAGCCTCCAAATCAAACATCATTTTTTCGGTTTGCATTCCCAAACCGCTACTTTTTCCTTGAACGCTTACGTGGATTTGAATACATGCATTAATGATGCGCTCGGATAGAATAATGCGGTTGATGATCTTTGTAAACTAGATCAGGAAACATCTGAAGGAATATAAAAAACAAATCGCAGTTCGCACTGCAGTGCGCCACTCCAACCATCCAGCATGACGTAGTTCTTCCTACCAAAGCTCCCGTCCGTATCCAGCGTCGCAAAGTTTCGCTTATTCCACTAGCGAAGTGCCGAAAGGTTTCCGGTCCGCAAGAGACAAAGAACCACACAGAAGTGTCAGCATGTATCGCCATCTGTATGTCGAGGAAACGAGTGATCAACAACGGTCACAGCGACAGTGAGCGAGCTGGGTGGCGCGCGCTTATCTACGAACTTCTGAGCAAAGACAATTCCCCACAAACACAGACGCACGTACGAAAAAAGAACGGGGACCGAGCGGCAGTAAATCACGCAGAAACAACAACACCCGGAACCGCACCGGAAGTAAACACCGCGCGAAAAAGACGGACGAGGCAACAGCGGAGAACGTCGGGCGTCAGAGTTGAAAGGGCTTCTCGCTCGGCTCACCATACGTCGAGAGAGAAAGGCTCATACGGCCTTACACCGTCAGAGATCCGCGCTCTGAAAGATCTCCCGCTGTGTCACACGCCTGCCGCTTCAATAGAGACTTCTCTGTCGGGCCCCTTACGGACGTCCACATGACGCTCCGAAGAAGGTGGCAATGCCGGCGCCCGCGAGTAGAGATCCGCACCGAGATGTTGACGTGCCCACCGAGATGAAAGCTCCACAGTGGGGAAAACGAAGAAAGAAAGAGTATTGTTCCATAAATAAAACACGAAGGGAATGGAAACAAGAATTTTTTCCCAGCTACTTCTTGTTCTCTCTTTTTTTACCTTTTGATCCCCGGTCCCTCAAGGACTGGAACCGGGTGGGATGGATCATCTTGTGAGAAAATAGCAGGTGCAACGATCCCGCTTTCTGTACTTCCTTTGCGCGGGTCGCGGACCGATCCAGTTCGCTTCGGCTCGACGTGCGCATACAGTCGTTTCTCGACAGCCGGGGAAAAGGGAAACGCCGGTGTATTGGCTGCCGGGAGAAGACCGTCTGACTACGAGACCGGTCGGTTATCGCCGTTCGCTCGGCCGATGATTTCGACCCTCCCCGCGCGCCTTAGATGTTTCCCGACTCGCCTTCTTTTCCCGCGGCATGCGCTGTTTTTTTCGTTCCTTCAGTTGGTATATTGCTTTTTCTTTTTTTATTTCTCGATCGTTCGCTCTGCATCGACGGGCCCATACCAATCCCCGTGGCTTCTCCTGTTTCTTCTTTTTGCGCAGAGTGGCTCTGTGTGCCCTCTCTGCGTCATCACAACCCTGCTGGCATCGAAGCGGGTTACGTCGCAAAGGCTTCAGAGAATGTGGGATTTGGCTGTCGGTGCCGTCAGTGGGGCTCGAGCACGCATTCCCCTTTCCTTTCCCTCCCGTGATCCCAGCTCACAGGAAACAGTCGCAATGGTGTGGAACGAAGGCAACGTGATCCGTGGCGACATGAACAATGCGGAGTTCTTATTTCTGTTTTCTGTTTTTTTTTTCTCTGAATCATGCGGACGCGCGTGTCATTCACCTTCTTCGGCAGTTCTAAAGTCCAAACTTAAGCCGTTCATTTCGTTCTTGTGATGCATCTCAATGCGTCCGTTTTCGACCATCTCAATGACTAAAATGTACCAAACACTCATCAAGTCTGCGAAACGAGATCGCTTCTGTTTTCGCGTGCTCTCTGATCCTTGATGTTACGGCTGTGCCACACCTAGCACCCTTCTCTATCACCAGGGGGAAACGCAAGGACTGACGCGACATGTTTAGTTCAGCGCGACATCTGGACATCTTTTTTCGTGGAGGCGAATTTTTTTTCCCTTTTCTTTCGTGCCGGAATTTATCTCCGAAGGGTCTCGTGCTCTAAACTTGGAGGAAGTGGGACAGAAAGGCTTCTTCCGGCAGTCGCATCTGTATATCGCCCAAATGGGCTGCCTTTCTTTATTTTTATTTCTCCGTGCTTTTCGGACACTCACCGTGCGCCAGCATGACAGCTGGCTGTCCCAGAAAGAGCCGCGATCTCACTCTCCGGTCTCCACACAGCTCGCTGAACACATTATATTTGTTATTTTTTCCTGTCGTCTTTTCCTTCTTGTCCTTGTCGTTCGGCCTAAGCATTTATCTTTTGCGGAAACCCACAAGTGTACCTGAATTAAAAGGTAGCGCTAGAATACCCGAGCATGCGCAGTAAAATTTTGTACCTCTTTCCTTTTCTGCCACAGCGCTCCCTTTCTCTTACCAGTGGTGGTGGTGGTGAAACCTTATTGCACCAAAAAAGGGGTTCTGAAGGACCCTCAGCTGGGCGCCAGGTGTAGAGGGCACCGCTTACGTTGGGGACAGAGAGCCCGATGCTCTCCGCTGCTTCGCGGGCGTCTTGGACAGACAGAAGTTGGTCTTCTAGTGAAGCACTGTTCAGCATTTAGTCCCAATGTTACTTATTCTGGGCGTAAGTGTCACTCGATGCACAACCACATAGCATATGGTTCATGTCTACACTTAGTAGGCTGTGAAGTGTAGACTTTAACCATATGCTATCTGGCTGTGCATCCAGTGACACTCACGGCAGTATAAACACTACCGCCTAGTTTTGTTCCCTTTCCATGAGTCCGCGTTGTCACGTCTATCCCTTCCTTCATGATGATCTCACATAGACTGCAGTAATAGATGGAAAACTCTATAACAAGTGTTAGAGACAGCGTCTCAATAATACTAAATAGAAAAATTCAACGCGAACGGGTGCATTGCAATATTAGACGGGGCGAATACTTTTGTTCGCATTTTTTTTCCTATTTCGACTTCTTATTTCTTTAAAATTACCAACCCAGACACTATAATGTGGCATGCGTCATTCTGGAAGCAACAGCGTAGTACGGGACACTTGCACTGGAGGTATTTCCTGAAAATGGGCGCAATATAGACGGCCCGTCTCGTCCAATACTTAAGTTGTAGGGCGTGAATGCAACGTTCTATTGACGATTCAGCAATATATAAAAAATCCAAGAGGTGGTATTTGTCCCTGAAAGTCTGTAACGCGTAAAGTGGCAGCGCTTTTCAGCGAGAAGGTGTTATGTTTTTTTTTTTTTTTGCTGAGTGTGCAAAGTCGACCACGCATTCCCGTATTTTCGTCTCCCTTCTTGTAATGTTTATTTGTTATTTGACACCTATAAATTTTGCAGTACCTTCGTTCACTGATAATCATCTCTGTGCTAGCAGCAAGGGAACTTTACCTTGGTTTGGGCCAGCTATCGCGCCTCTGATTACAACGATGAGCATATGTCGGATCATTGATGTCAATTCAAAGGCGAGAAACCTTTAGGACCACACTCTTAGAATAAAAAAAGGTCGGCATATTCACTAACTGAATACTAACCGTTTATCTGCCACAAAAAGCACTAACATCTTCGTAAGTAAAGGAAGTAAAGTGCAGGTAGGTGAAATGTGCTACCTAGTTAGTAAGTGAAAAGTGCTGAATCGAATGGTTAGTCTATTACTAAATTGTTAGTAACCGCGCTAGCAACTCAGTAACCGTATTAACTCTAGTGGACTACAATCAGCCAATTAGAACTTTATAAATAGGAGTCATTAAAGAATAAAGGAAATGCGCACTTACCTGCGCATTGTCTAGCCTGAAGAAGTGAGCCTTGGCTTCGTGAGATCAAGATTAGAGGCAGAAGCAACGACACATTAGCGCGAGTGTTATTGGAGGCGTTTCATATTAAGAAGAGAGGCACGTGTTGCATCAGTCATACTTCTGTTTCACTTTGACAAACTGAGATGCAGCTCCTTGATATGCGAGTGTGACCACTGTTTGCCGATTTTGATGCACGCATGCGCAGATAGTTGTAATCTGGTAGCTTGTTCTTTCGAATAAACAGTTGAAGTTCAGCACCCGACCTTTCTGCTCCCTCCTACTTCTTTTCTGAAATATATCTGTCATTTCCAAGTTTGCGCTATTATTTGCCCCATTGATCTTAACCAACTCACCCAACAACAAGTCTTACTCAAAAGTTACAAGCTTTACTAGCTAATGGGTAGTTAAGGGATGCCGCGAAGGTAATCAAATACGCTCGAAACAAGTAAATACATGCGTTTACTAAGTGTAACTTTTTTACTAAGTATAACTTTTTTTCTAAGAGTGAGAAATCCGTTTTCCCGCCCTTAACAAGTTCTCACTGCCAACCGAAGAAAAAACCGGAAAGACGAGTGTTCAATCCCGGCAGCGGCGGTCGCATTCCGATGGAAGCGTGATGTTGGAGGCCCGTGTACTTCGATTTAGGTACACATTCAAGGAACCCTATTTGTGCAATTGCCGTCACCCTTCATTATGGCATGCCTCATAATTATATTAATGAAAACTAACAGAAAATGATGCCAAGGAAAGTATAGGGGACGTTATTTGAAGTAATTGTAATGTAAATGGGAAGAAAGAAAAGTGGACGAAAACATAACTTGCCACCGGCAGGATCCAAACCTGCGACCTTCGAATAACGCGTCCGATGCTCTACCACTGAGCTACGGTGGCGGTCATCCCTCCGTCCACTTTATAGGGTATATGTGTGAATTTAAACGTGGGAGCGTCAGTCAGCGCCGCCTGTTGCCATTACGGCGAGTGTGGAACACTCTTTTTGCCTGTAGGCGTCACGTAGCACGTGATCTTATTACGAGCTGGCAGCTTACTAATAATCCCTCGCATACCACCTGAAGGCATCAAGTCTGCCAGAACGAGACCCTCGCTATGAACGAAGGAAAGTGTGAACTTAAGGGCTAGTTTGCTTTGTTAAACACATCATTAATGAAAACTAACAGACAATGATGCCAAGAAAAGTATAGGGGACGTTATTTGAAGTAATTGTAATGTAAATGGGAAGAAAGAAAAAGTGGACGAAAAGATGCCGGTGGCAAGTTATCTTTTCGTCCACTTGTCTTTCTTCCCATTTTACATTACAATTACTTCAAATAACGTCCCCTATACTTTTCTTGGCATCATTGTCTGTTAGTTTTCATTAATGATGTGTTTAACAAAGCAAACGAGCCCTTAAGTTCACACTTTCCTTCATAATTATATTGTGGTTTTCGCCACTTTCGTCGAGAGGCCTACTGGTGGTCGTGTTATGAAGGGTTATTAAGGAGCAGTCCTTTAAGATGCATCTAATACCAGCTTGTCCAAATGGTCAATCAGAAAGGTTACCGGTGCTTGGAAGAACCCATTATACACGGGACGGCGAACTGTTCTCTCAACATGTGTAACTCTGCCGCGAAGACGGCACCCTATACTTCTTGAACGAAATCTTGAGCAGTGATTGTATGCATGTACTCTGCGTGTATCCCTTTCTGCCTTACCGTATTGTCATCCTTTATTATAAAATCTGGGATTTTACGGGCCCAAGTCACGATATGTTTATGAGGCGCGACGTAGTGAAGGGCTCTGGAAGTTTTCTTTGTGATGTTCTTTAAAGTGCACGATCTCGCGCAGTACACGGGATTTAGCATTTCTCTTCCATCGAAATGCGATCGCCGTGGCCGGGATCGAATCCGCGACTTTCGAGAGCAGTGACGAAACTAAGTCCATTCCCGAAACCCCCGCGTACGCTAAGACACCGGGTGTCTGTTCTCTTTCATCTCCCTACGTTTTCTTCCTTTCATCCTTCTGTCTGTACTTCCGTTCAACCTCTTGGAGCACCTCAGACTACCCCGACATATCTGTGTTACGAGATGTTTAGGGGAGGAGGATGATCTACTTGTTACGAATGCATTGTGGAATAGCGCTCAAAACCCACAGGGACGCAGTCACTAGCGCCTCTGTCGTCTCTCTCGCCTGTGTCTATTTTGCGCTATTCCACAATACGAGAAGTGTATCTCATCTAATGAGTGGTAGTTATGTGTTATGTGCGTCTATTAATAAATAGTTTAAGTCTTTTAGCAAGTCAGCCTGGTCTTTATTTCTTCCCCTCCTATAACAAGACAAGGTAACACTCTTGCGGCCCCACATCCACATCACAAGGATGATGCAGCTTATACTGCAACGTGAGATCGTGGTTTCTTGGGAGAGGAAGCACATGTCGACGACTGGAAGAGGAAAAAATGCCAAAACGAAAATTCACAATAACAGCGAGAGAAGAGGCTGCGGAGCCGGAAACAAAAAAAGAAAAAAAGGCAGGCCAGAAGGCGCGCGGGGATGTTCGATTCCACAAATCCGGAACCACCTCATCCGAAATCGAAAGAGCAGAACCAAATACTTCCGCTCTCCACCCCGGTGTAACAACGGTGGGGGATCTGATCGCGTCAAGCGCTTTCATCGCGCAAATCGAGAAAACAGCCACCGCGGCGCCTCCGGAGAGATTCACGAAACGAGAACGGGGATCGCGCGGCTCAATTAAAAGGCGCAGCGGCGCGCGCAGCGCGGAAGCTTCAACATGCGAATCAAAACGCGCGGGGGAGCGAGCGATCGAGCCACGGCGGGGCTTAGAGGAACGATTAATAGAAAAGAACGAGCGAGGAAAGTAACAAAGCGTAGAAGAGGCTGACAATACACGCCGACGGAACGCTATCCGGACAACAGTGGTTGCTGCTAAACGCGCAATCGTAGTCGGGCCGGCTTGCCCGCCGAACGAGGACGGGGCACGCGCTCGAGGCAAGTGAAGCGTGAACACGCGTAAGGGGGGGGGGGGCAGGCAGCAGGGCTGCTAGGAGGGGGGGGTGAAGGGGGGACGAGAATCTGAAGCATGGCATGTGACGGGAGGGGGGTTGTTGCAGCTGCGGTGAGTTAACAGAGCTCCCAGGGGGCTTTTAATGGTCCCGGGTGGGACACGCTTCGTTGAGGCTGCGGCGCGGAACAAGGGGTCGGGGCGCCAACCTGTGTGTTCGGATACACTCGCCACTGATGCGGAGTCGAAAAAAAAAAAGCACGTGCAGGGGGCCAAACGCCACACGGGGGGTCTTTCGATGCGCTGGACGCGTGCTGCGAATACACGCTGCTGCCGGCGCTTTGTTCTACACAGAGCGGTGCACCTCGCTGTCGTTTAGTTCGAGCATGAATCGCCGCAAACACCTTGTTGCCACGTTTCCTCTGTGCGCAGTTGCGTGCACGCCCCTTGTTTTGAGTGCTCCGTTCCCCCCGAACCCCACCCCCCTTTCTTTGGAGGCTCAGGGACTACCGAGAGTTCCGCAAGCTGCTCTGACGTCATGGCGTGGTTTGGCGATCAAGTGTTCCGGGTCCCAAGCCAGTGACCTCAGACCGACGATTGTGTTCCCTTCGCATCGGCCGCGTTGGCGAGGTACACGTGATGGTCAGGGGGTGTGCACCGACTGGGTTTGCTAATGAAGCGAAACAGAGAATACAGAAACATACAAAACATTTCCAATGCATATATGTGCTCTATTGTACTTCCATGCCCTTTAATAAAGCTTTCTGGATGACCTCTTCACTCATGTCGTACAGCTGTCGAGTGTTTGGTGGATGTTTTGTTGTCTTTTTTACCGGCTACCTGCTACAAATAGCCGCTCTTAAAATGACACTAATTGGAGATATTTAGCCTAGACTGATGATAATCTGTTTTCCTTATATGAGACGAAATTCACAAGGCAAATTATTCTAACTTTTGTTCTGAAATCTTAAACCACGTACTCGTTTAAAAGATGGCTTAAGTAGCTACTGTTCCTAGCCTTGGGTTAGCGTTGCTTGTTACTTATAGCTTAGGCATTGAACGCAGGTGTTAGGTAGCAACGGTGCTGTCTTATGAAGGTTGAAACTGTTAGTATTGTGTCACAAAAAAAATTTACCAATAAACGAGAGCGCGCATTACCACTACAAACGTAGTATGTGCTATTAATGAAACTGCATTGTAATTTCACGCAGCGTAATGACGTTGCCAGGATTTAAAAACATGCGTAGCAATATTAAATCTAGCTGTTTCGACGCATTCACTCTCTATATTGGAGGACGTTCTGATACAATTTTGGACATTGATACTCAGGGAGCCTTGCACAAATGATAACAAGTAACCGCCCGTGCAAAAGAAGATCAAGAAAGGTATTTATTTTTGGTACATATTTCAGGTACACCTGGTGTGAGAAGAATGAGCGGATGGACAAACTCCAGAGACTTTCTGATTCAGATGGGTCGTCAGACACAAAGCACCAGTGATTCCGTACTTGTTGAAACTTGCGTGCCCCGCAAGTAGTCAGTCTTCACAGTAACCCCACAAATGGTGGATAGGTACTTTACTAATGCACGATCTGGCGAAATGCCATATTTCTTCCGGAATGTCGCACAGTTGGCCGATGATTTAAAGGAAATTCGTTGGCACAGTTGATGCGTACGGTCCTCTATGGTGGAGCATGGGCTATGGTGCTCGGCTGCTGACCCGAAGGTCACGGGTTCGATCCCGGCCTCGGCGGTCACATATAGATGGAGGCAAAATGCCAGATACCCGTGTACTGTGCGATGTCATTTCGCACGTTAAAGAACACCAGATTCCTTCATCGCGATTTCCGTAGCCCTCCACTGCGGCGCCTCTCATAATGATGCCGTGGTTTTGGGACGTAATACCCCTGATATTATTATTTATTAGTTGATGCATACGGCTGAAAAATTCGTGCCAGCCAGAGGCCACGCATTAGGGCTACAACGATTCGAAACACGTTGCGGAACGCATTTCAGCGCACAGTTAGCACCAGTATTGAAAGGGATGGATATTTCTATAAATCAATTTCTGAGTAACTCATGTCAACATAACACTGAACCTCTGCAGCTTACCAACAGTGTCCTGTTACTTCATGTGGGTCACAAAGGCGACAACTGGAGACAACAAGAACTTACCACTCGAACGCAGTGAAGACCTGGCAGGCTAGAATCCCAGTATGAAATTAATTACTTATCGCGACACATTGTCAATGAAGCGGACACTGGGTCTCGTGAAACCTTGTATCGCGATGAGCTGTCCCTATTCCCATCTGGCGTAAAAAAAGTCTAATAATTATTACGCTTCATTAAACTCATATATATATACCATATCATCGACATCCGTAGGCGTGCAGGAGCATCCATAGGCGTGCAGGACTACACAGTAAAAAATTACACCATCTCCCGCTAAAGGGAACCATGTGTAGATGTGAAGCAGCGGGCGCTAGCGCTTACACTGGCGGCGGCGTTGACGCTGGCGCTCATCGCAGCGTTGCGTAGGAGAGAAAACTAGGGGGCGCAAAGCACGCAGCGATGGAGCGGTGTTTCCTACTGGAACATGCCAATCGCTGCTAATGGGCAATGAGAGACAGAAGACTCCGACTGGACACAGAGACCCGCAGTCCGCTTTTAGTTAACGCGCCCGCTGCGAATTTTTATTGTTCAACAACGCACAAGAGAAATCTCCCACCAGCACCACCTTGCAGGTCAAAATCCATTGCCATATATAGGGGAGAGTCGGGAGGATTGGGACACTTTTCACAATTGTATTTTTAGTTTTGTTGAACTTGAACGCAGAACGATATTTGATTCATTATAATACAGGTCTAATCAAGCTGCAAAATTTCTGAGACGCACTGGTTCCTATGACTCCTGGTGCAGCTGTAAAAAAAATAGTTTGTGATGGCTAAAATCTGTCCCATTCCACCCGCCTCTGTGGGTGGGAGTGGGACATCACTTGGGAGGAGTGGGACGTACGTAACACAATGGTCCAAGGGTCTCCAGCTACCATTATAAGCGGATAGTTCAACGTCAAACATTAAACGGAGTTGCACAAACTTTGCTGCACCGATAGTTTTTGACACTGGCAGCTTCATGACAATTTCCGTAATAGGTTAAGTCCCCTAATCTTTCTTAGGAGGAAAGTAGAACTGAGAGCTCTGTTCTTCGTTCCGCAGGAACTGCGTAATGACGCTGAGATGTTATTACTGCTCGTGACTCTAGCCATGTAATGAACGCCATTTTTTTTTTATTAGAACTGTCAAGAAAAACATCGCCTTTTGTCGCTTGAATATATTCATTATAGACCAATTTATTTCACAAATGGCATGCCATTCATTATCAAAACCTGGCATGCCGTTGTCAGACTCGTCAAAGGCAACGGCCAGTGTGCCTTCTTCACTTGAAGAACAGCAATCCTTCAACAAATGCCATTTCTTTTTTTTTTTTTGATAGACTGTGGCGGCAGTCTTGACTGTACTGCGTTCCTTTTTTTAGGGCAGTCATGCTAACCTCTGTGAATTCTTCATTCCTATGCTTGCCCAATGTACATGTAAGGACTTTTGTCTTACATTTTTTCTTTTGCGCTGTGTAACGCGGTGTGGCAGTAGAATAGAGAGTAATGGGACAGTGTCCCATTCCTCCCGAACTACGTTTCCCAAAGTAAACAATGTTCAGCGGGTAAAGTTCAGTCGTAATGCCTAAACTTTTTCTTTGAAAAAGTACAGCGCTTATGTGTGTTTTCGGAGAAAAAAATTATATTAGCATCTAGAAAGTGCTTTAAATCTGAGAGCCTTACAATTCAGATAGCAAAAACTAACATTGGGCGCGCGAGAAGCGCGATTTGCAGTTACAGAAAGCTCCATCCGCCAAATACACCAGCCATTACAGCTACACAATCGGTATGTTAGCACCATCTAATGAGTAGTTGGCTAACGTCTTTGAGGTAACTGCAGGAGAGATAGACGCGCTGTCCCAATCCTCCAACTGTCCCAAACCTCCCGATCCTCCCCTACGGAGTGGCCAGTGAACGGTTGTGCAGCGCGAGCAGTGGGTTTTTTCAACCAAGAAACTCGCTAGCAGACGCTGCCTGCGTCGGCGTCGCGAGGCGAGAGAGGGGGGGAGCGTAGGAGAGGAGAGAGGAGGGGACGCGCATGCGCAGTGGGAGTGTGGACGCCGCGGGCAGGGATGCCTAGAGGGGGGAGCGTGGGAGAGGAGAGAGAGGGGAGGACGCGAATGCGCAGTGGGAGTGTGGACGCCGCGGGCAGAGATGCCTAGAGGAGAGAGGGGGGAGCGTAGGAGGAGAGAGAGGGAGGGGAGGCGCATGCGCAGTGAGGGTGTGGTTTCCGCGGGGAGGGATGCCTAGAGGAGAGAAAGGGGGGAAAGGAGGTTTTTTTATTTTTTTTAAAGGGTTTGCGCATGCGCAGTAAGGGAGGGCACGCGGCACACCACCACCACCACCACCGGATTAAGCTTCGCCATAAGATGCTTCACATCTAAAAGAGGCAGCGTGCCTGTATATGCGCAACACGACGAACGTATGACTACAATTTCATTTCGTTTACTTCATTTAGTGTACCCTCAGGTACAAGCCATTACAGAGGGGAGTGGGTTATAGGCTACAGTTATTTCAATAAAGCAATCCTTTGTAAACTCGTTTCTGACTGTTAATCGTTTGCTAATTTCCGCTTAGTCAGCCTGGACAGTAAAGTGCAACTTAGTTTTTCGCTACCTCCTGAAATGTCACTCTACTGCGGCCACGTACCATAGCTCTATACTGCGACATGATAAAGGCACGTCTGCGTACGCTATCCCACATTGCCTGATGATAGAAAGACAGCGTCACACTTTTCACGCCGTCTCATTGGCTTATTTCGGCTTCACAGAAATTATAAGCGGCCTTTTAACAGTGCAGTACAATGGTGCTGTCTCCCTTTCTCTTAATGAAAAATTTATATGACGAAATTTTGGTACCTCATATGAGCGTCACTGATTCGTCATATCTCTGTATAATAAAAAAAAATACGTAAAGGAGCATGCGAGAAAAACCAACCTAAGCCAAACATAACACAAATATTTACATTGTTTTCTGTGGCCTCGAAACCTAAGATATCGATTGACTGCAAAAAAAAAGAAAAAAGTGACCAGCCCAAAATGTTCACTTTCATCTACACTTTACGGCATCCGAGATTTCGTTTTCTTCTTTTTTGGAGGAGGCACTTACGGACCAATCAATGAATGAATGAATTAATTAATTAATCACTCAACCAGTTGGTACCCTGCGAATTGAGCAACCGGTATAAGAATATTCCACTTTACCACTAGTACTTCAGTTATTAAGCAATTAATTGCACTAACCTTCTTCCTCGGTGTAGGAGGAGGGGAGCGATCAGATGTTTTATATCTAATCAAAACTGCCTAAAATACCACAGCCCTTCTTTTAATTTTCAAGTATTCCGATCCATGATTGCGTCTGCGTGTACCATAATTTTAACGTTATCTGTCATGTTAATCCTGCATTTTTCTTTATTGTCACTTTGATATTGTTACTGCGGCCATAGGTCGGCAAACTCACTCATGAGTCGACTCACTCAGACTCACCTCAGACTCAGACTGAGGCGTGAGCCTGAGTCTGAGTGAGTCCGGCTGAATTATAATTAGGTGAGTCTGAGTCCGAGTGAGTCTGGATGACGAAAACATCGGTGAGTCTGAGTCCGAGTGAGTCTGCTTTAGCAAAATTTTGGTGAGTCTGAGTCCGAGTGAGTCCGTCTGAGTTATACTTTGGTGAGTCTGAGTCCGAGTGAGTCCGGCTGGAGGGGTTATACTTAGATGAGTCTGAGTCGGAGTGAGTCTCCTTGAGGAAAATTTTTGTGAGTCTGAGACGGAGTGAGTCTGCTTCAGGAAAATTTTGGTGAGTCTGAGTCCGAGTGAGTCCGGTCGAAGAAAATATTAATGAGTCTGAGTCCGAGTGAGTTCGCTTCAGCAGAATTTTGGTTAGTCTGGGTCCTAGTGAGTACTAAGCGAAAAAAATTCTCCATCTCCCGCTAAAGCGAACCATGTGTGGATGCGAAGCAGCGGGGGAGATAATTAGCTTGAGCGGGAGGAACGTCGCCGCTCTCATTTCACGGCAGTGGTCCGGGCGCTCATCGCGGCGCTGCACAGGAGAGAGAATGAGGCGCGCGCGTTCCGTCATTTTCATACCGCAGAACTACCGTGGCGCCCCCAGCGGAGTATGCAGCTGTCACACCACCTGTCGTGCGCGCCGCTCCGTAGAGAATTCCTAGAGGAAAGGACGGGGGGGACCGTAGAGAGAGGGGACGTGCATGCGCTGTGGGGGTGTGGGACGCGGGAGCCGCTCCGTGGAGTAGAGGATTCTCAGAGGAGAGAGAGGGGGAGAGGACGCGCATGCGCTGTGGGGATGTGGGCGCCGCTCCGTAGAGTAGAGGATTCCTAGAGGAGAGAAAGGGGGGAGGGGACGCGCATGCGCTGTGGTGGTGTGGGACGCGGGAAAGAGGGACGGACTAAGCCCCCTCCAAACACATGCAAGCAAGATTAAGGAATGGGGTCAACCTGGGCGACAGACACCACCTGCCTAGCCATTGCTAAGCAGCCTCTCTGTGCTCTCGGCCATGACTCAAGGAATGGGTCAACCTGGGCGACAGACACCACCTGCGTAGCCATTGCTAAGCAGCCTCTCTATGCTCCCGGCCATGACTCTGATGACTGTGTTAGGGTTGACGGCCTTCATATTACTACAGTGTTCTGGTTCGCATAATGGGTGCTTCCCTACTTCATGAAAGTGGCCGGACGCGGGACGGGGGACGCGGGAGCCCCGAGAATAAGATGCTTCGCATCTAAAACGTTTATTGAGTGAGTCTGCGTGGGCTCCATTTATTTTGCCGACCTATGGTTACAAATATTTATAGCCTCCTTTTATGGCGTGCCTTGTAATCGTATAGATGTACCGTCTTGTAAAGCCCTAGAAATTATTTTTCAAATTATCAAGCTGTCAATGCCCTTATATACGAGGGCATGTAAGTGGGCTGTGCAGGATGTTCTGAGACATGTACAACTCCAGGCCACTTTTATTAAGCGACATCGTGATCCACATTGAGTTTTATGTACAATTGTGTACCTAATCAACGGAGAATAAGTCCAACGTTCGAGCTTCATCATCCATGTGGATTCAAATACGACAAAGCAGCACGATTCGCGAGCATCGAGCGCCCCTTCGCTCTCTGTTGCATTGAACCGCTTGTGTCTTTAGATGTCGCTTCGGTTTTTCCATGAATAAATGTGGCAATTGAGAAATTTTCGAGCGCCAAACAAGACATTCGCAAGTACGAGAGAGACAGGACGGGTGCGTTTGAATGCCTTGTGAATGCATGGTTTCGCGTTCAAAAATTTCCCAGTAGCTATGCGCCATCTCGCCGAATTTCAAGCTTTGTTAAAAATGCAGCGACGACACAGGCCATCGGCTTTCGTCATGTCATTCGCTACCAATTAAACAGCGGCTGCGTTATTTAAAGTGGCGAGATAAAGCTTGCCCCCATGGTACCTCGAAAGTTGTAGCGACCGGATTTAAAGGAGGAAGGGTGTCTGAAAATAAATTTTCAGAAACCGCGACGTTTCGAAGCATGATCGGCTTCTTGTTCAGGGGGTCAGAAGGCCCGAGATGTGCAACGCCTTCATGCCAGGCGTGATTGTTTGCCGTGAGTCGTCGCAAGCCCTGGCAGTAGAGGAAGGGCAGTGCCCCCGTGGTGTGGTTGATGTTTCCCGCTATCTGCTCAATGTACTAGGATTCGAGGAGGGGGCCGCCGGCGAAGGTTCTTTCTTTTTCCAAAATCACCGCGCCGTCTGGACTGGTATGGTGGTCAAACCGCTGGCAGTGCTCTGTCACTTCGGTCCGTCCGCTGTTCAAGTGACGGAGGTCATTCTTGTGCTGCCGCATTCTTTTATGGAAGTTCTTAGTTTCCTCAATGTAGGAAGCGGGGCAGTCGGCGCACGTGATCCGGTACACGACGCCCTGCGCTTTTTCCGCAGATGCGCTGTCTTTGGGCCGAGGGATGAAACTGCCGATGGTGGTGGATGGCTTGTGGGAAACGTCGACCCCTGCTTTTCTTAGTATACGGGCTATTGCTTCGCTGGCGCCCGCAATGTAGGGGATCGACACACGGCGTCGTTGCGGCGCCGTTGGTGTCACGTTTCCCCCGTCTTTTCTCTTACGGAGGGCTCTGCGAATAAACGTTCTTGTGTAGCCGTTGTTGTAGATGTCACGAGTTATTGTCTTCCTTTCTTCTATCCGCTGCTGTGGTGACGATTGGTGATTTTGGTTGGAGTTTTATATTTAAACTCATGACGCAGCGGGTGGTTGGTTGTTTACACAATAAACGAAGGCACGTTAACTGAAGTAGGGCGATAGGAACTTTAAAATCGATTTTAAATACGTCTTAGGCTATATTATCTGTTGATATTTCGTAGATGATGCGCGTGTGTGTACAGAAATCTATCCCCCATGTTATCTAGCCTTCAAAATTTTGTTTGAGAACTTCAATGGGAAAAATAGAGGGTGGGGGGGGGGGGAGTATGCGCTGGTATGAAGATAATGAGCGGTATCATACATATACGAGACTCGAGAACTGCTCTCCATCACTTACCCCTCTCCCTGCATCTTTCGAGACGAGAATGTAGGCCAGGAAAGAAAAAAAAAGCGCATGTCCTGCCTTCATGTCACTCATTTTGTATTTCTTGTAGCACTGGCTTTCGATCATAAGTCGCTGAGCAGTGACCCCTCATGGGAGACAAATTAGCGCATTTCTCATATGTTTCATGAATCACTAGATGCCATTATGAACCCACACGAATTGCCCATCAGTCGGTCATTCTGCACAGAAGAACAGTACGTTATGGCAACCTCCGCTGCCCCATTTACCCGCTGAAAATAGGCTCCTCAATTATTTATTTACTTAATAGTACCCTGAAGGCCCGAAGGAATTACAGAGGGGAGCTGTGCATTTGAGAATGCGTAAGAGAGTAGCAGTTACATCGAAGTAAAAACAATACAAATAATAAGTTATTAAGGATAGATATAATAGCGACGCAGTGATAATAAAAAGAAATAAGATTGCTAATAGCTCAGGGTTAGATATGTGAATTTATATCGTCTAGTTTGTAGTAAACCTTCTAGTTGTCAGTTCAGTTCCTTGTCCAGTGACTTGTTTTTTTAGAAATGAATATTCCTGTCCTTTCTGGGGACTAGTAGGATCACTGTGAAGCGGCGCCCGCGTCCCCACCTTTCAATACGGCATTCTTGCAATCGGCTTGACTGTCAGCAATTGGGGTTTTTGGAAAGCAGAATATTGCCACCTCGTTTTGCATGGTCTGTACCAGACCATGCAGAAAGCTTCGACCATACCTTTGAACACACTGGCCGGCTCTCATCGGCGCGCCTATGCACGTTCCTTTTTGCCTTGTGCCTGTATCCAGCGTGGTACTGATACGACTCTTTACCATTATCCACGAGATAGAGTAGTCACTAACAGTTACAACTGGTTCTTAGCCGGCTGCGAAAAATATCTTGCTAGAAACAAACGCAGTCACAACCCGTGTACTTAGATTAAGATGCACGTTGAAGAACCCTGGGTGGTCGAAATATCTGGAGCCCTCCACTACGGCGTCTCTGACAACCACATCTTGGCTTTGCGACGTAAAATACGAACCTATATTATCCGCAATCACTTTGCGAAAGCATGACATCGACTAAAACCGAACTTACCATTTCTATAATTCGAAACACTAGTATAATAATTATTGGCGTTTAACGTCCGAGAACCATGATGTGATTATGAGGGGCGCCGTAGTCGACGGCTACGGAAATATTGGCTACCTGGGGTTCATTACGTGCGCCAAAATATAAGCACACATGGCTCAAGCGTTTCGGCATCCATCGAAAATGCGGCCGGGATTCGATGCCGTGATCTTCGGGTGAGCAGTCAAGCAACACAACTACTAGCCTATCGTGGCAGGTGTTTTCGAAACTTTAGAGAGGCATAACCATGCAACCTATAAAGCCATGTTTCCAAAATTTTTCAAGGGTGGTGAGCTCGATTCTGCAAAAGATGGCCGCTTCATATTATTTTCTTTTTCGCGTCGTCAATGAGCGGTAAATCGACTGCAAGACCATTGACCATGAACGTGTTTAGAAAAGCGCCATAACGTAATGTCAAGCTTTCTTCGTTGCCAAGTTGCGTGATCAGGCCTTCGAACGGCAAAGCGTAAGAAAGGACTTCATTTATAATTGGGTATGCCAGAAATACACGTACGCGCTCACCCACTGAAAACAAATGGCGCGTGCGTAGCTCATTTGAAAGGTAACAGGAATGAAAATCTAATGTTCCTCGAAGGTCGGTAGACCCATTCTTATATTTAAAGAAAACATTCTCAATATTGCAAAAATTGCGTGTAATGTTGAATTTCTCTTTACGATAGACATTGCGATGCACGGGAAATAACTTCTTTTGTATGTTGAAAGCTATCATACATATATTTTGAAGGTTTCCTGGCACTTGTGAACCCTTTACATGTGTTATTATACATAAGCTATTTTATGGCGCTCCTTCGACATTTATTGGATGAGCCGGGCCAAATCGAATATTGCTAATTTTTAGTCCGAGTACGTCTGGTTGAGAAAAAAGTTAGGCGAGTCTGTGAGTCCGAGTGAGTCCGCTTCAGGAGAATTTTGGTAAGTCTGAGTCCGAGTGAGTCCGGCTGACAAATATTTTGGTTAGTGAGTCCGGCTGAGTTATATTTTCGTGTGTCTGAGTCTGAGTGAGTCGGGCTGAGTAATATTTTCGTGAGTCTGAGTCCGAGTGAGTCTGGCTGAGTTATATTTTGGTGAGTCTGAGTCTGAGTTAGTCGCTTGAGGAAAATTTTGGTCAGTCTGAGTCCGAGTGAGTCAGGTTGACGAAAATATTCATGAGTCTGAGTCCGAGTGAGTCCGTTTGAGGTAAAGTTTAGTGAGTCTGAGTCCGAGTGAGTCTGGATGACGAAAATACCGGTGAGTCTGAGTCCGAGTGAGTTTGGTTGGAGAGAAATTTCGTGAGTCTGAGTCCGAGTGAGTCTGCTTCAGCAAAATTTTGGTGAGTCTGAGTCCGAGTGAGTCCTAAGCGAAAAATATAGTTATTGAGTGAGTCTGAGTGAGTTCCATTTATTTTGCCGACCTATGACTGCGGCCTCATCTTCATTTTCGTATTCTTGCATCCGAGCCCTAGCGTGATATTCTGTAATGGGTGTGAACTGCTTCCGTGTTTTGCTTAACACGCAAATACATATAGACCCTATAATGCATGTAAGTGTTACTCGGATACGTCTTCCACGTAATCAACACTGTACGTTCAGCTCTTCACGTTCTATGTACTTCCGTTCAGTGTGTTTGAGATACGCACTCATGCAAAAAAACATTCTAACTAACTAACTAACTAACTAACTAACTAACTAACTAACTAACTAACTAACTAACTAACTAACTAACTAACTAACTAACTAACTAACTAACTAACTAACTAACCAGCTAACTAACTAACTAACTAACTAAACAAATAAACACATGAACAAATAAGCCCATCTTTTTCCGTTTTTTGCTTGATTTCACAGTGCCCCCCACAGCGGTGCTACACGTGATAACTTATACGACACATTCATTTCTCGCTACAAATACAAAAGGAGATGCCACACGATGCCGCGGCATCCCACTAATTCGTTACTTTCCGTGCTCCAGTGCATATAGGGAAAGGCTTTAAGTACCCTTTAGGGACCGGCCTGCCCTGTGGTTATAAACCCTTTATAGTGCATACTGCACCACATATTGACTTGTTTTTTTTTACTTAATTATACATCTTTTGTTACGTTTTCAAGTGTGCCTGACGGCTGCAGTGCTCAGACCACCGAGCGTCGACCACCGTATGCACAACCACATTGCCTGCTGACCAACGTGCGTGCTACACGCTACCGCGGCCACGGCCTCTACAGTCCGCGTGTAACATAACCTCCCTCCGTACCTCGTCCGAAATGCCAACCCACTGTCCCCCCACCCCCTCTTCTTTGGCCATAGGCGCAGGCTAATTAAGTTCCTAATGAATCAGTTCGCGTGAGAGACCACGCTTGGTCAGCCTCTCGGGGCTTTCGAAAGTGGTTCGCCCACTTTACTCCCGAGCGAGTGGATACAAGGCAGATGGCGTGCTCTTTGTTTCTTACCACTCTGCGTTAAAATATCTGGTTATAAAACGAAGGGCAGTGAAAGAGACTGCGTGTTGCCAGCGCTGTAGAATGTGGACGTTTTGCCTGTCGAGTCATTTCGTTGTTTCCTTGCCTCCGGAGCAAGATCGTTTTAGTTTTTATACAGCGCATCCTACGCATGATAGCGTGCCCACTAAAGTTATATCTTTTAACATGTACGTAGAAAAAATACAACTTTCTTAACGCAGATTTATGCTTGCAGCCAACCAGGGATATCCTGGATGGTCCAAATTCGTGTGCACACACAAACGCATGCACGCACGCACGCACGCACGCACGCACGCACGCACGCGCGCACACACACACACACACACACACACACACACACACACACACACACACACACACACACACACACACACACACACACACACACACACACACACACACACACACACACACACACACACACACACACACACACACACACACAAACACACACACACACGGTCCCTGCCAGTGGCAAGTTATCTTTTCGCCCACTTTTCTTGCTTCGCATTTACATTACAATTACTTTTAATAATATCCCCTATACTTTCCTTGGCATCATTCTCTGTTAGTTCTCATTAATATTGTGTTTAACAAAGCAAACGAGCCCTTAAATTTACACTTCTTTCCTACACACACACACTCACTGACTCTCTCTCACACACACAAACACACACACACACACACACACACACACACACACACACACACACACACACACACACACACACACACACACACACACACACGTGCGCGCACGCGTGTTTACATATTTTTAGAGGTCTTACGTCCGGCAAGCACACACACTCACGCACGCTGGCACACATTGAGGTACTTAAGTTATTAGTAACCCCTTCCCGGCGTTGATGCTGACAGCCTGCGCCTGGTAACGTTCGCGTTCAGAGCCGTTAGTTTTTGACAGTTTTTGTGTAACCGCGCCAGGGTAACTGCTTAGTAAGTTGAGTCACAATTTGTATACATGTACTGGCGCAATGAACAGATCCCACATGTGCAGATACCTGGAGGACAGCTGACAACTACTTGCGCTAAAATGATACAAACCATTTTCCGTAAGTTCAACAACCAATTGCGGGAAACATCCCGATATAATTGAATTCTCGACTGTTTGTCTGGTAGTCCATGTCCCTTAAATTGCACTTGAGTTCGTCTTAAAGCATTCTCTTGCTCCTAGCTTGATTTTGTGATCTTCATGAAACAGAAAAGCGCTTCAAAAAGCGTTAGATGCTAATAAAAAAGACGATGGATATGATTATCATTGCTATAATGAAATTGATGATGACGCATATGACAACGGCAATCACTAAGTTAATTGGTGAAGTAACAAACAGTTGTAGGAGCGTGAGACAAAGAGATTGAAATGACTGATTTGAATACACCGAGGTATCGCTTCCACCAGGTGGGTGGGCGCGTCATTGCAGTCATTTGAACTAGTATAGCGCATTATGGTAAAGACGAAACGGCCGAGCACATCGGCACAAGAGGACAGAGCGCTATGTCCTCTTGTGCCGATGTGCTCGGCCGTTTCTTCTTCACCATAATGCGCTATACTAGTTCAAATACGATGAGCCAACTCGCCCAATCTTCAACGCTTGTGGACTTCATTGCAGTCAGTTGTTCGGGCTTGTCCCATCTACGTCTCCTTCTTTTGCATCCATTAGTCATGCGCAACTCATCCGAAGTGATGCATCATTACAAACCTGCCGAAATTAGAGCACTCCTAACCTTATCTTGTCCTGAAAACTTGGATTTGCCAGCTGACCCTCTGAATGTGTTCTGTTGGAGCTTAGATGATGCTGTTCTTCGCTGATTCTTGTTGCACTGTCAGTCTGTGTGGTAGAGGGTGTTTGGCGTGTTGCAGAATATGCAGTCCCTTGTATACGTTGTTGCAAGAAAGTCCAAATAACGCCATAAATTCTAACATAAAAACTCAGTGTCCCTTGTGCATCCAGCTAAGATGATTCGAAGGCGAAAGCCATGTTCCTTTTCTTCTCAGTTGATGTATGAGGGAGCGGGGAATGAAACATGGCTTCAGTAACGACTACCAAGTGCCATCTTGATTTCATTTTCTTGAGGTAGCGTGCTCTCCGGTTTTGTTCGCCGCCCAAAGGAGGGCGCTAAAATGGCCTCATGGGGCGTTGTGTCACAAGACGTCATGCTATAATTTGTGACACGTTGACGTTACAAATTTCGTGATCTGGGACGTCACGATTACGTGATATGGTGACGTCGTCACGTGATGAATTTTTGCATCACTCGTCTCCGAAACCACGGGACGGTCACCGCCGACGGTCAAATTTCCCGTTTAATGAGGCATTTAAGGCTTTGGCCCTAACAAAGGAACTTTGTAAAGAAGGTCGTCAGCCATCCAATGACAAAACAGCAAGGATTAAAACAAAATACCAAATTATAGGCGGCCCTAATATTTTACTCAGGTGTCCTCTGCTGGCAATCGCACCTCAGCGTTCGTGTACCATGGTGTATTCCTTGGGTGAACATTTAATTAAGCTAATTCAGCTAGTTATTGTAATTAAGGCAATAGGTGCTGCGATTCTCAAGCGATTGCCAGTCGAACTATATTGATATGTAAGCAAAACTCGTCATTTACAATATGATGACGGGAACACTTCGTGCATCGGCGTGTGAATGCACGTGCGCGTAGTCAAGCCAGGAACAGCCGAGTACCGACCAGCTCGGTTCTGCCACAGCCTAGGGCGACTAGTGCAAGCTGCGCTACTCTTTAACAGCGAAGCTGGGAGGGAGACGTCCGTTAATAAAGAACCCCTGCGGCACCGATGCCATAGCAACCGCCTCAGAGGCCCGCCACCTGTGCGAAAGATCGCCAAGCCGCCGACAAGCCGTCTCCATAGCAACAGCTACAGTTTCGTACGCCGTGGCTTAAGGACAGCGATTTCAACACATTCACAGTGGCAGACTTTGTGCGTTTTCCGAATCCACCCGTCGAGGTGTCATGGCTGCTGTCTCTTCGGCCAAACACGCTGGATCCAATCATAGCCGGTGTTTTGATTCCAGCGCTACAGCACGACGAGCTGAGGGTCAACCAGCCTCGCTGCGTCAAGTGCCAAGTGCGAATTGGTGAATAGTTCCCGCATTTTTTAGAAGAATTTTCTCAATACTTGAAAAAACGTAGGTGTTCGACCCGGAATGCTTGGAACAAAAAAGAAAGAGTGTCACTCGTTAATCGCGCCACTAAAAGCAGCAACGTCGGAGGAAAGAGTCAGTAAAAGAAGCCAGATATCACGATTGTAGTATTACACCTTTTCAGGATACATTACCGGATGCTAAGGATGCTAAGAACCGGATGCTAGGGCGAAAAAGTCTGTGTGGAGTAGGTGTGAGTCAATGAAACGCACGCGTAGATAACTGTAAAATGATTTGGAAAATGTTCCTGTGGTTGAATATCAACGCCGAAGTGCGTAAGACAACATCAAATCAAACCAAGGTTGCACGAGGATTAAACTGGCAGAGGAACAAGAACACTGGTCAGCATATTTACCTTAATTAGCAATAATGCAAAAACGAGAGTTTGTCATAACAGGTTATTCGAGTAAAATATTAATTAAGGAACGCGACACTACAACTCCTTAGACAAATTTCAAAGTGTCGCCGCCCTTCGAAAAAAAAAAAAAAAGGAAGACGATCGCCCGCATATTTCAAGTTAAGCGAATGGTAAAATTTATGTTTTTTTTGTGTGTGTTTTCATTCCTGACGGTAACATTACACCACAGCGAAGACGTTGTTTGGTCATTCCCTCCCTAATTTTCTGGATAATTTTTGCACGAAATTGAAACCACCCTGTTTTACAGCAATAAACCTTCAGAAAATTTAATTTTCGAGATCGTGCTATTTTTTACCCCGGCTATACTTAATGTAGTGCACATTACGAGCTCTGAGCATATTTGTTATATTTTTTTCTATTTGTAAAGTTGCGTCTACACGCGCACGCCGTAAGGTATCTTCATTTCAGGCCGTGTCGCAGCCCGATTCACTTTGATCTTCAGTGATTGGGTTTATTTGAACAAGTATAGTTCCCTCGAAGTTTCGCAAAACGTTCCTTAGTTTCAGCACGTCCCTAAAATCGCCTGACTGGTCCAGTGTTCACAGGGACCTCATAAAGGGCGGGCTTAGTCTTGTAAAGTGCCCGTATGCAGCACTGATATGGAAATTCGTTAAGAGATGATTTCTACGTGGGCGCAGTCTCGGCTTGCGTTATATTTACATATGACTAAAAGACCAGTACCTGTGCTGCAGGCTGCAATCCTTGACATTCGAGCATAGCGCAGTGATCGATCGACGCCCGTATCGACGAGGGCGAGTCAATACAGGGCTTGTTTCTCGCTTGGTTGGCTCCGATGTACTTAATTAAACAGTTCGCTCTTGCGTGATGCCACTATGAAGAAACCCTCCTAATTAGGTACGCATGTGTAACCATTATCAATTACTGAGCGAAATACATTAACTTTGATGAGCGACGAAAACGACTCATGCTGACGCCGGCCTAAGTGTAACGTTGAAAGGGCCGCAGCAATTTGGGGATGTGTCGACAGTGGCGTTGAGAGTTTTGCCAATAAATATACATGAATAACTCATCAAGTGTCCCTCTCATTATGGTAAAAAGTGGTACGTTTTCGACTTACTTTTCAAGCGTGCTATACAATATTTCTAACTGCAAACACTGGTGATTCCGGTATCTATTACCGCGGAAGAATGGCAGCAGAACAACATAAGGCTAATGAATGAATGGAAATAACTTTCATTAACGTAAGGCTCAGTATAGATTACAGGGTGTCATAACCATGCATATTCAAATGGGCTCTATTGATTAAATGCTCAGTGAACTTGCGCAAAGAGGAGACGTCGCCAGACAACAGGTATAGGAAACCGCCCCCCGGGAGCGGGCCCCCGGAATCGTACAGCAGAACACACTAAGTGGCCTTCTGTGCGGGCCCCACGTTCCCGGCGCCGGACAAAGTTCATTATAAACACCGTGTGCACAGGCGCGACATGAAGAAAGGCTCCTTTCCTACACTCGACCATGAAGTAATCTAAGGAGAAGGCAGGAATATTTCGAAGAAGCTGACCTAGACCTTCAGGTATACTCGAACCTTGGTTTGGGCGAGATAGAGAAGCGCAGTGTCTCCGTCTGGACAGAACCCACATCGACTAGGCTCCGGTCTCTAGTTCCGAGGCCTACCCCGGCACCGCCCCGAGGGCTCCAGCGAGTGGTCAAGTGCAACGCCGGACGCTCTTCGCCCTATTACGTGCACGAAAAACAACCTATAATATGGACTCTTATTTGGCAATGTTGAAGCAGCCATTAGAGAAGTAAATAGTAGACACTGTGTGTGTGTGTGTGTGTGTGTGTGTGTGTGTGCGTGCGTGCGTGCGTGCGTGCGTGCGTGCGTGTGCGTGTGTGCGTGTGTGTGTGTGTGTGTGTGTGTGTGTGTGTGTGTGTGTGTGTGTGTGTGTGTGTGTGTGTGTGTGTGTGTGTGTTCATTGCCATGTTTACTTGAAAACCATATAGTTGAAGTGGAATGTGTATGTGTGCATCCCACTGGTTTCCTTCACTCTACAAACGTTGACATAAAGGTGCGAGCTATGTAGGATGGTCCGAGATGGTCGGGAACACGAGTTTGCTCCCAGCTCGCACTACGGTGGTCATGACACGAAGGCAGTGCGGCTTCAAGAACGGCTTCAAGAACGAGCCTGGCGTCACAAAGAATGTGTGACATTTGCGGCGATTTTCCGAGGAGCGCCGCGTGCTTACGCGTTCGAACGCGGCGTTCAGTTATGATTTCAACAGTGCTGTGACATCAGCGTGATTTTCGCGCAGTCTCTTTGCCAACTGAACATCGGGCTTCCCGCAAGCGTGTTCGCGGGTATTTGTCGTCTTTTGTGCTTGTACGTTTGTTTCACCTGAAGAATGGAAACTTCCACTCTCGAAGGCAACAAGAGCGCACACGTAGTACTCTCAGTAACTTGTTTCGCTTTTATTCAATGTTACAGATAAATAAATGGACAAGTTGCTGTTAGTGAAAATACACGACTGAAGATTTTTCAGCAGTAACGAATATGTAGAACCAATGTCTCCCCCCAAAAAAGCAAAAAGGTGTTGTTTAGGGCTAGCTGGTAATCCATAATTACAAGCTTTATAGCGCGGAACAACTTCGGGTGCAGTTGTTCCTTGTTCCGCTTTCACTGTATATATTTCCGAGCTCTGATATTAAACATTCGTTGGAAGTAAGCGCTTGTGCTTGTCGTGTTTCTTTGTCGCTTGTCTAAGAAGTGCAGGGGGTTCAACAATTACGGACTATGCCCTTAGGCTGTGTTCATGCTTTATACACTCCATATTGTATATATGTACGTAGTGCTTCTCTTTATCTTTTTGTTATTCTTTTTTTATTCTTCTTAGTTTTTATTGTCTTTTTCTGTGTCTTGAATATTAACACTATATGACGATGGGATAGCCGGATCTAACGTAGCCGAACTTCCCATATTTGTTCATATATAAATTAAAAAATGTTAAGCACTAAGAATAGTGTCATTAACACAAGTAATATTGCGTGGCAGAAGCGAGTGATTTCACCAGGAGTGAAAACATCAATTGCGCAACGAGTGGCTGGTTAAACGTTCTACTCATGAAGAAGCGCTCAGGCGTAATTAATCATGAGCAGCAGCAGCAGCATCAAAAATGTGGCCAGATGCGCAGGTGCACGTGCTGCCTTACGGATGTGTAGAGGGCGCTTTGCTAACTGGGAAAGTGAAGAATTCTGGCGTAATTAGGAATTCACACCTGTAGTTGCTGTAAGCATTCTAGGATAGCTTGAAAGGGTCTATGTTACGCCCACAGATCTTCATTTCCTTGCGGCACAGCTCAGGTGTCCACCTAGAACCGAAGCTAGGCTAGCGCATGAAAATGTGATGTGAACGGGGCCCGATTACGCTATCGCGTTGTGCTCTTGAAGGCGAAGCTCAAGAGTCTCCCAATATTTATTGGATATATGTGCGCCTATTTTAACAGCCTTGCGAGACAGGAAGAGAGCAGAGTGGGTCAGGGAACAAACGGGGGTTTAGGATATTATAGTTGAAATCAAGAAGAAATGGACATGGGCCGGGCACGTAGCGCGTAGGCAGGATATCCGCTGGTCATTAAGGGTAACTGAATGGGTTCCAACAGAAGGTAAACGCGTGAGGGGAAGACAGAAAATTAGGTGGGCAGATCAGATTAAGAAATTTTCAGAAATAACGTGGCAGCAGAAAGCACAGGATCGGGTTGATTGGCGGATCATGGGAGAGGCCATTGCCCTGCAGTAGGCGTAGTCATGCTGGTGATGATGATGATTTTAACAGCAGCTGATGTGCACCAACAAGTGTGCTTTTTGTATGTCTCTATGGGTTCGTGATGAACCGTCGCGCATGCATTTATGCTGCGCATGTCCACGTGGAGGTGTGAGTACGCAAATATATTCGTGCGCGTTTGTGTCTGCTAATAACCAGATGAACTACAATGCGATACACTACACGGTCGCCTACATAAGGGACACCAACGCGAACCATAAGTCATCTCCACCCAAGGCTAATAACTTTGTATACACGCTACAAAGTAAGCGGCATAAATAGTCTGCAATCATTCGTTCTCCTTAACAGCAGAGCACACTGCATTTTTATGGTGAAATATAAACGGTAAATGTTAAATATCTGTCGCAAGTATTTACTTTCCAGTGTCACGAAAATTTTATTTATTTATTTAAATTTCATTTGTATAAATGCCGAGAAGTCGTCAAACGGAGGGAATCGCTGGAAGCTAGCGTTCCGACAAGTGCACTTGTCTTCGTCAGATGCTGCCCCAGTGAAGGAAAGTCAAGTACCCTAGATAAAATCATCACTCCTGTGACATTGTTCGGCGACTTCCTAAAACTTAGTGCCTCCATTTCCCCCCCCCGAACTTGTGTCTTGTCAGCATGATGCGCAGGATCGTTGCTTCCTATCCGATCTCTCAATTTCTGAAAGCTTGCTGCTTGCACTACAGAAGTGATGGACAAAGTAAAAAATGAAAGAGATAGCATCAAAACATGCATATGATGTGATGGCTGCAACATTGGGCTCAATGACATTACTTTGGTCAATCTGCCCCTGCAGCAAAGGCTGACACTTCTGATGACACTGCCATCAATAGTGAATTTTGTCCTTGAGACACCATATAGTAAAAAATGCGCGTAAGGACGCGGTTCCTAGTTCCGTAGTGTCAAGAGAGGTTAGAAAGTTCTAGCAATCGTATAGTACCTTGTGGTCACAAAAGGAGAAACAGCACTTCCTCGACGGTTTTGCGCATGCGTACGACAGCGAACATGGATGGCCTGGCGCAGAGGCGCACCGGCTGGGCGTGGCACGGTGGTAACAACCAGGTGGGCGGAGTCTTGGTCATTGTTCTCGCTAATGACAGCGTGCGCGTACCCGGCCCCTCCGGTGAATGACAAGCCCCGAGAGCCAGCAAGCGCCGTGGCCCGCAAGCCGCCCGCCCGCTAACTCATGGTCGTCGTCGTCTCGGCGTTCTAGCCGAGGCCTAATTACGGCCGAGAAGGCTCCCCTAACGACCACCGCGACTGCCAGTCTGGGCCGTCATTAATTCTCCGTCGACCACCGGATCCATTAGCCCGGCCGCAATGATGAAGAGCACGGCGCAACTCCCGACGTCCTTTTTGTTGTTGTGTCTCAGCTGCCGCTCTCGGTCTCGTTCCTGCTTTGTTTCCTGCAGCAAGCCGACCAAGTCTAGAGAACACAACAAGAACCAACAGCACCAAAAGATTGCACAGCCAGCCTTGGTTGGGTTTTGGCTTGCAAAGCGTCTCGCCTCCACACTTGCCTACATTACTACATATGCCAGACGCACTTTAGGAACAACACTTCGTTGAACATGACGCTGTGACAAAATAATGTCGCACCTTTTCTTTGAAGTCTTTATCACTTGAATGCCGTTATTTAGTCGGCGTACGGTACTCACCGGTTACCTAGGCTCTTACCCCGTGACTCCAGTCTCAGCAAGACTTACTTCAGAAGAAGTATTGAATATTACACGTCATGGACCATATTCAGAAGTATTTCCTCGTAAAACCTTTTTATTTGCTTTGAACTCCTGGCTTCACACATAACTATAATTGTTCAACCGGTTTGTTGTAAGTGCGGAACACTTTAGAAGGCCTTGCTGCCGTATGTTGTCGTCGTCACTTGGCGTAACGATCCATCTGAAGCATTTTGAGCGCGCGCTCTCGCGAAGGAGCAGTCTTCTTCCTCTTGTTCTTCGAGGGCCTTGATGATGATAAGTGCGGAGCACTCTAGGTGCCCAGGGATGTCGTATGCTGCCGTCGCTTAGCGTAATGCAGGAAATACTACGTGTAAAAATTGAAGAAAAAGAGGAAGCAAGCGCGAAAGAGAAAGAGAGAGAAAAGAAAAAAATAGGAAGAAAAATAGAAAAAAACAAGAAAGAGAAAGAAATAGATGAAGGGAGAGTAAGAAAAATCTAGAAAAAAAGAGAAAAAAAAAGAGAGGAAACAAAAAAAAGAGAAAGAGAAATAAAGAGAGGGGGGAAAGAAAAAGAAAACCGCCGATAAACAAAGAAGGCTACCCAGCGCTGCACTTCCTTCAGACTTGACACACTTAGTGCGAAGCTGCCTTAACTTTTTTTTTTCTTTTTTTTTTTGTAGCTAGTAAAACACCGAACACTGGCAAGACCCATGTTTACTATGACGTTATAGGTCGGGGGGGGGGGGGGGGGGTGAGCTAGGTCAAGAGCCTGTCGCGGGGAATGTGGCAAAGTCGCTCCAAATGAAGTCCAGAGCAATTACAGAGCTGGTGCTTTGCGATATGGATGCTGCGATGGAGAAGGTGCTGGTAGCCGTTCGAATACATTCCCGACACGCAACCTCCACAACGCCAGGCTGCTCTCGTCGAGCGAGCCGCATGTATTTCGTTGACCACTGTCACTGACTTCCCGCTTAAGAACAACTCTGTTAATAGGGTGGCGATGATAAAGCCGGGAACTGGTGAACCCTTTTCATATATCCGATAACTTATGCTAAAGGTCCGAAACGACAACACGAGAAATAAACGTTAGCATGTTTAACCAAGTGCATCAAAGAACAACTGCACTTTTCTTTCCCTGCGAAATGTTACACTGATATCCAAGACACTGGCTCGAACATCGGCGCTGGCTGAAAAGGACTCGTACTCAGCAGTTCTGTTTGGGCGATTCCGATGAGGAAAACTAAAACGCTCAATTATACCCATGTTATACCCACGTTATAGCCATTAACGACAGGGGAAACCTCTTTACACTGAATTTTCATGCGGGCTTCCCAATAACCTACGACGCATGATCATTTTCCTGCGAAGACAAAGAAAGAAAGAGGAAGTCAGCAGGAAAGGCAGCGTGTTTAACTGGACTATGTGTGGTTTGCTACCCTTCACGTGGCGTGAAGAATGAAGGGTAAAACAGAGAGAGAGACAGAGGGAAGGGATGAGTGCACACTATTCGCTATAAATGCTTAATTCTGAAGGTTTGTGTATGCCTCAGCTTGGAGGCAGCGCGCGCCTACTGGCATAGCTACTATCGGTCGATTACCTTTTCTTCGTTTCTTTTCATCGACTCCCCACCCGCATCGATTGCAGTGTATAGCAAGCTGGACGTCGTTTATATTCACGATTTCCCGATTAGTCATTTCCCGACACTCTGTATTTTCTCGCCTAACTGTTAGAAAAGAAACACGTCCACGTGAGATCATCACAGTCAGACAACCATGTAATCTAAAGAAGACGCCGCGCACGCATGCGCAGAAAATGCTTCTAAAAAAAGGAAGCGTGTCGGAGCTTCGAAGTTGCGGTATACAGGTTCAACAGAGCAGAACCAATCGGGCCGACTAAGTTGCGCAAGCGACTAACACCGACCTGCAAAAGAAGAAAAAAAAAAAGGCGCACTACGGCAAGAAGCGAAAAGAAGAGGAAGAAAGCACAACTTTCAGCGCCATTATTCCGAAACTTATCGCCCACTAACAAAGCTACGTGTAGCGTTTCGCTCCTCCTCCCCCTCTTCTTCTTCTTCATGAGCGTCACGCCAGAGATGAGCATCTCTGCGCGCAAGAAGAACGAAGCGCAGGGAGGCGTGGCGCCATTGTAACCACGAATGGTGGCGAGGGCACTTTCCTCCCTAAACGGAGCGCTCGCACGGAGACGCGAGCATAAAAGTAAAAGCCAGAACGACGATGCATTATGATGTACTATATAGCCGGTGTTGCGCGCTCACAAACACGTTGCCTCCGCATCCCTGCAGGCGGCTTGCCGCAATAATCCCATTTGCCGCGCGATTCAATTTGCCACACTCGCGTGTGAGAGCGAAACAAAAGCGACCTTTAACGAACTTTGAGCGGCTATATACAGGCTTGGCTGCGTACTTCGGTGGTGCCACGCACGCAAAATCAAGAAAGGAACGGAAAGAGAAAACTTGCGCCCCGACCGGCGCAGTTTACCAAACAGGCGAGACTGCACCGACAGCTGTGTTGGGGCCGCGAAGTTTTCGCTTGTCTTTCTGCCTCGGCTGATAAATAGCGAGAGAGGCGACGAGGTGGCGATGTTATTCATTGTTACTTACGTCTCTCCTTTGCTACGCGTCCGCCGCCAATATTGTGTTCTCTTTTCCCGCTGCGTGGGATGCAAATGAAGTTCGCACAGCTACGGGATGATGGTATAAAAAGAATGAAAGGAGAATTCAACACGAAAGCCTACTCGTGAATAAACATCCGCTAACAGCGGCGTGCGAAAACCGAGCTCGTCAATTTTCGCTCGTTTTTTGCTGCTTTTCTGTTTCTTCGGTAATTAAGCGTCGTGCCTGGGTGCGCCTACAGGTAATGCTGCACTGTTGTCCTTGTGGCATGGCACAACGCCTCCCGCTTGCTGCATGCACATAATCATGGAATACATGTCTGGTGATAGTGATAGTACCATGTAGCTAGAAACTTCGGTGAGCTTATGAGAATTGATAATTATTAAAAGTGGTAACAAACAACTGGAGAATTCAACAACAAAATTTAGCGTTTTGAAACACGCGAACAGCTATATACCCATATTACAAGATGGTTATGTGGGCGATAAAAACCTACCTCGACTGAGAATGGTACCCAGGGCCGGCGCCAAGAGGAGGTGGGGGGAATTTTTTTAGTTCTTTGCATTTATTTCTATTTGACAACACTGCAGATCACCGCATGGTCCATGCAGGAGGGGCTGTACAAGTGATCACAGAATCAGAAGAAGCGTCGCAATGACAGCGAACAAAAAAACAACACTAATGAGAAAAACGGAAACGCAAGACAAACATCAACTACAATCATGATACATAATACAGGCTTTTCAGTTCGCGTACGAAGTCATTGGCATCATCAGTGGAGGGCCGAGTATTCCATTCTGACAAATTTCAACAATAGAGCTGTGGTAGGGTACGCATTTGGGTTGGTTGGTTCATGATTTCCAGTAGAAAACAGCGCTACAAGACGGGACGAAGAAAGGATACAAACCACGGCGCCGTGGTTTGTGTCCTTTCGCTATTTTCTACTGAAAAAAAAAAATCACGCCATATCCACGAAGTCAATGATGATGAGTGGGCGAAGCTCGATCGTTTTCACCCATGGCAGAAAGAGAATGTGTGGTCTGGAACGCGCTTATACTTCATGGTCATCAGCGTCATCGTCATTGTTTTCACGTGTAGTGGGTACAATCCACTATACTGGAACGCGCTTATACTTCATCGTTATCACGTGTAGTGGGTACGTTCCACTATACTGCGTCATCGTCATCTTTATCACGTGGAGTGGGTACATTCCACTATACTGGAACGCGCTTATACTTCATCGTTATCACGTGTAGTGGGTACATTCCACTATACTGCGTCATCGTCATCTTTATCACGTGGAGTGGGTACATTCCACTACACGTGGCTACCTACCTACCTACCTACCTACCTACTACTACTACTACTACTACTACTACTACTACTACTACTACTACTACTACTACAACTACAGAGGAGGGACAGACCCACACCCTTAGGAGCTTCGCCCCTAAAAAGCTGTATTGTAACATTTTCTTTTAGCAAAAAATTGAGGCAAGTGTGCTACAGTGTCTGTTGCTGAGTTCGCAAA